>JXSR01S020520.1:14968-27753 GCA_000969725.1 Ophiothrix spiculata | reverse complement strand
TTGGCAAAAGTAGATGGAGTTGGATTGGGCATACTCTTAGGAATCCAAGAAGCAACACTACAAGACAGGCTCTCACCTGGAATTAACCCTCAAGGGAAGAGGAGTGTAGGCCGACCAAGGAACACCTGGCGACGGGACCTTCAGGCTGACATCAAGAAGTTGAATTACAGCTGGAGTGAAATTGAAGCCCTGGCCCAAGACAGACAGAACTGGAGGACTCTTGTTGGCGGCCTATATCCCGGGAGGGATAGGCGATAAGTAAGATAAGTAAGTCATGTATGGGTGGGTAAAATCGTGTAGTGAACATTAAAATGCCCCGTAATGATATTCCCTGGGAACAGATAGATTTAAGTAGTTGATTAGTTCTGATGAATGCGTTGCAATCATGAATGTTTTTAATGCCTTGCTGTATACAGTCAACCAGGCCTGTAGCCAGGATTTTTTCAAGGGGGTGCGGATTTTTAAAAACTGGACCTTTTGGAGGAAACCTTTTCGTTTTGGTCGACCCTAAACTAATTTTAGTGGTTTTGACGAAGTAAGAAGCTAACAAAAAAAAAAAAAAAAAAAAGTTTTTAGCAGTTTTCTAGCATTTTTGGTAGAATTTGAATAAAAAAAGACATACATTAACGTGCTTTGGTGCTTTGGGTGTTCTTTTGGTGGACATTAAGGGAACTGTTGTGGACTTTTTTGTACATTGTCAAATTGGGGGGGGGGTGAAGTGCGACGTCCCCACCGCATTCACACCACCCTTGGCTACGGGCTTGCAGTCAACAAAGTCAACACATGAAGTGTCACTTGATACGTGTAGGTCAATTGCATTTGAATCTAACAGATAGAGTGCTCAAACCAAAGTGCTTGAACTTTGTTTGAATTCATATTACATATCACGTATTTTTGATTTTAATATCATGTAAATGATGCTGCAAATACATTAAAGTAAAGGTACAGGTTTAGCCTCACATTATTATTTTTTTTTAAATTAACCACAAAGTTAGTCATCTTATTGCATGATTGTGTGCATGTAGTTGAAAATGACTTTAAAGGTTTGAAATACTTTCTTGTCACTCCGTAGTATATATTTTTTAAATTCTCTGTACTTGAGTCTTGTGGTTGGAGAAAGGTACAAAGACGCTGCACCAGACCACTGCTTTCCACATATTTAGCATATATATAATATATATTGTCATTTGGTTGCACTTCTTAAAAAGTTTAAAAGACGCAACACCGAGATCGAGAGTAACAAACACTTACAGTTTTATCAAACAACATAGTTTATGTAATTCAACAAGGATGCGATGACACATATCACCTTGTTTTCCAAATTATACACATATATGTTATCAAGCTACAGATCTATCAACATTATGTGTGTTCAAGTATGTTTTAGGAGATGGATACTCAATTATCACTCAGTTGATAAAACAAAATACAACGATCTCATTGGTTAAAAGCTAAAAGGGATATTTTCGAATTGGATTAACCCTCGTCTAACCAGGGGGAGGGCGTTGTTGCAACCCCCTCCCTAAGGATTTTCCCGCAGCATAAAAACGCAAAAGCAACCGACCCCAGGCTTTTGGGTAATCTCTTTAACATCTTTTGCGGTCATTTTGATGAGCAGCTGCTCCGGGAGCAGCTGCTCCAGGAGCATAATTTCGGGCATGCTCCCGGATCATGTATAAGATACTGCTCCCGGAGCAGCTGCACCGGGAGGAGCTGCTCCAGGAGCATAATTTCGGGCCCAAATCTCACAAAAGCGTAGGGGAGATTGTTGCAACCGGGCGATAATTTTGACATTTTTAAATCGCATTTAAAAAAAACCCACATACTATGAGGCTGAAACTTGCAGGGCTTGTTAGAATTATCACTTTCCTTCGTTATATGCAAAACAACCCGATGAAATTTCGCTATTTAGAAAAAATTTGATTCTCGTGACCATTTTTGCCAACATTCCGATTTTTCGGCCTGTAAGACCTTTATGACGTAATAATTACGTAACGCCTTGGCCGATTTTTTTTTTCGACATGGGATAGGGATGCGAGAGCCTAGGTCCCGGGTGGAAGCCACCAGTTGTTTACACACTAATTTCCGAGGAGATAAAATTGTCAAGCTCAAACAAAAGTACTTATCATAAAAAGAAGGATGTAAGTGAACAAATTAAGGAAAGTTACGGGACATTGTGATTTGACGGAGAAAGGATGGTACATTAGGGTAAATACCCTATACAATCACATGATTTACGAGAAATAGACCGTTACTTTACAGTTTTGTGTAAAATGTTCCGTTATTTTATAGCTTTCTAAGATTACGAAACCTGTCAAATTACATCCTTCTTTACAGTGCTCTTTATTTTCTTTACATTATTAAACAATGCTTTTCAAATTTGTATTTATTTCACGTTAACATATCAATTACATCCTGAAGTTCAAGTTTCGTGACCAACATATCTACGTATTTAAAAATCGATTGAGAACAAGACGGCGGCTGCAGATAGCGCAATTATCAAGTGGTCATCTCCGTGCAGTAGCGCCTCTGGGAGTAATATCAACGTCATTGATGGGATGTAAACTAAACCGTCTGGACAATTTCCCGACGTTCACTTGAAATGAACAATTACATCTAAATGAAATGAGAACCTAGGCGACAGATCCATGGAGCAACATCGGCTTTTAATAGAAGTACATGTCATACGTGATTAGTATACGTTTCAACCCAAAGTCAGATTCGGCTTTGTATTTTTTAGATCATCAAAAAATTTAATCCTATGTTACTTAGAAGCGGAAATTATACCCTTATTATACCCTTATAACACTATTGTAATAGGTGTCCTTCTACTTATTGCATGTGTCATTTTTACAGGGATATAATGTTTAACAAATATGGAGTTTCTCAACGTATAAATACTATGTTGTCTAACAATTTACATAAATCATACTCCGGCGGCGAAAAAAACCCCTCTGTTTTACGGATTGGACATTTCAAGTAGTGTCGGTCGGTCGGTCGGGAGATTTTTTTTTCTAAAATTGTTTTTGCCAAAAATAACAAAAAAATCCGAAAAAAAGGAAGGAAAATGAAAAATTTCACAAAGAAATTTTAATTAAATGTTTAGATATAATTTAACAATTTTGGCTAAAGAATGCCTGATGTTACAAGATTTTGGCAAAACTAAAACAAATCGTCAAAAATGCAAATTTAGGGTCGGCCTTATGTCCAAACATAAAATTTCGAACGAACAAAAATACACTCGTTTTTCATTGACACATACGATGTAGGGCAGCATGTATTAAAGGCGCTGATCAAAGTAACCGCTTTGATCTTAAAATTAAGTTTTCAATGTCATATCAAGGATGACCACTCCAGAAGTCTAAGTTTCAAGATTCGGTTGAATCGGTAAAACCGTTTTGATTTTATGACGAATTTGTATTTTACAGCCGCCTGTATTATGATACTGTGTAAAATTAATTATGGTTACCATAACTAAACATATTTTCATATGCACGGAACATAACTTAACCGTAAAACGTCACATGGGTTATGGGTCATTCCAATCTCAATTGTCACGAACGTTACCAAAATGTTACACGATTCTGCCCTTGAATTTGAATGAGCTTGATTTATCTTCAAGGGCTGCTGCATACCTGGAACATATCCAAAGCTCATTCGAATTGAAGGTTTAGAACATGTAACATTTTGGTAACGTTTGTGACATTTGAGATTGGAATGACCTTTATAAGAAAAATATGAGCAACATTTTGGTACCAACATCTCAAAAAGTACGAGGCAATCGAACCATGTTCCTTTAATGAACGCAATCAATTTTTTGATGTATGTTATAAGTCATCCAGTCGTAGTGTAAAAGTTGAAATGTTATAAATCAAATACTGGAAATAATGAAATTATTTGCTTACTTGAAAATTTTCAGACTTGACACCTGATTAGTCTCCAATCAATACCACTAATCAATTCTCTGCAGCGCCTTGATGAAGTCCTAAGAATTTGGATGGAAATTTGCAAGTAAGCAAATAATTTCATTATTTCCAGTATTTGATTTAAAACATTTCAAGTTTTACAATCAATTTGTTGACGGAATCTGTTGCTTCGTTTACTTGATACCCGAGCTAATATTTAATGACGTTGTTGGCGGGTTTTTGTCTGCTCGGTGAGGGATATGTTGAGACCCAAAGCCCTTATTATATAACCTTGGTTTTGCTCCAAATGGGTAGATAAAGTCCTCTCCTATCTTACAATGCCAAGAGCATTTTAACAATACCAAGAACATTAAAATCGGAGATGGCGTTACGCAAATTATTACGTAATTTTAAAGCACTTCCAGATAATAAAATCATGCTTTTCAGCGAAAATCGCCACTAAATAAATATTTTGCAATTAAAGTTTTAAATATAAGATTATTATCGGAATTTATTTGCTGATTAATAATGGAAATGATAATTATTGTGTACTGTAAGTTTATGCTCGTGACCAGCCCGCCCCGACCTCTGTTTTACTTCGTAAATTTCACTGCGTTTATTTACCCGAGGTAAAGAGAGCTGCTTCGACGGGAGTTCAACGATCTCTTTAAATGTTTCGTCACTCTCTGTAATTTATCAACAGTCTGAGGACTTGCATACGATCAAAGAATTGTTATATTAGCAACTTCTTTCGCTTGACTTCAAATCTCTTTATTCTGTCGTTTTTAATGAAGACTTAATATATATCATACAGTTTGAATGTATTTTGTCATCAATAGCGCATTTTGCAAACAAATCGGTATAGGAAGTTCATTTTTGTTGATTTTGTATCATTTATTTTTCAATATGTGGAAGTTTGAAAATTAATTCAATAGATTTAAGAATATGAATTGTGTTGAATGCTATATTGATGCAGGAATAGAGAACGTTATACAATCGTAATGTAATTTAATAAATCAAGTTTTTACAAACATACGTCACTATCACCTCATGATTATGAAAAGTTGTTGAACATAAAACTATAAACTACGCTTGTTTTATTTCATCTTCTAGAGATTTTGTTAACGCAGTTCAATTAGTAGTATATCATTAAGTAATTTTGTGTCGTGAAAATCTACAGATGTGAAGTTTGAGAGAAGCTAAAAAAGTTTAGTATCATACCATCTTGTCATATCGTATTCAAAATTATATTTTTAAGTAAAATCTTTCTTAAACAAGAAGATAATAAACAACTTATGGAACTGTTACATGGCAACAATACTTAAACAAGATGATTTTGAAAGGTAAAAGTGTTTGAAGAAACGGCAGAATTGATAAAATGGTATTCGCTCTCAGGGTTACTATTTCATTACCCCTTTTAATTAACGCAAAATCAGATTTCGGCGAAATTTTCCGACCTAAAGTACTTTATGACGCTATAATTACGTAACGCCTTGACCGATTTTCATGATTTTGGTATCAATAGAAAGAGGAGAACCTATCCTATACTATGTTAGAACAACCATACTTTTGGCGCTTCAATTTCATTTTCAAAGGGGGTGGTCGTAACCAACCCACCCCCTTAAGGTGACGACGTAGAAGAAAATAGCTTACGTGGACGAGGATTACATGTACAAGCCATGATGAAAAATTCGGAGTTTAACTTTTATGTACGCCTTAATGATTTCATTACATTTTAGAAGGTACTTTCAGACACCAACTTTTATTCGTCCATCGATTAACATTCCAACTGAAATTGAATATTTATAAAGAAAACAAAAACGACTAAAAGTGTTTTAAATTGAATATACGCTAGCAAAATTTTATTCATTTGCAATGCGTAGATTGAAAATATTGAATTCTTTACTACTCTGAATGTACATAAAGCCAGAACAAACATAATGTTTAGTGGAGACTGTGCGCATACATATGTATATCGAGGGTTGAGAGCCACAAGGCCGTATTTGCATTGGCAACAAAGAGCCACAAGGCCGTATCTGCATTGGTAACAAAGAGCCACAATGCCGTATCTGCACCTTTCTTGTCCGTGCAATACAGCCGCGTGACTCTCAACCCTCAATATTAAGTCGCCCTATAGAATATTAATTTGTGTTTAAATCAACAAGAATGCTAAGCTAAAAGTTTAGGGAAACATAAAACACTACACTGCAAAACCCCTTTTCTCTTTTTCTAGAATAAGTGATTGTTTATTGGATCCCTATTTATTTCTTTTATCAGTTTTTATAACGGTGTTGAATTATAGCTAACTGTGATGACATCTGCCTCCATCGTATCTTATAAACTCATTCTTTATCAAAAACATTTATTTTATGAGAGTGCTTGCATTACGCAAACAGTATCGATAACATCACATTCCCACACAGACATGGTGTCAAGACAGCTGCTTGATCCATTTTCTAAAATTGAGAGCTTTAATGTGTGTTGGCCGAGGATCATGCTGACCATTTTCAATAATCCTAGGTCTTTCGGTCTCTAGATTACCTTTCACATATCAGGTCACATTCAAAGCTCTGTTAATGTAATTTGCCATTGCTCATTCCTAGACAAATTGACCTCTAGATGACCTGTTTCAAACTGACCCGTCAGGTTAAAGGTTATCTTATCTATAGGAATGACCTTCAGCAGCAACAAGTTATGTTCATGATCCCTGGCCAACCTCAAATAACATGCTAGTTGTTTTAAAGTGACCTCTCAGATCAAATTTCATCTAGGGAGCGATTTATCAAGGATAACCTATGACAACCACAATTGTTCAGCATGATTCTGGTTCTACACACAATAGTTTCCGCGCCTAGTGTGGGCTCCCTGCTAGTTATCTCAAATTTTCCGAATAAGAGAACTAAATTGAAGTCTAATCCAACAAACAACATTTGTATGTTTATAGTCATACTTGTGAATTTAGGGGGGGGGGGTCACTTTTTTGGTTAAAAAATAACTGCTGTAAGTTCATTTGATTTCAATTTGGTGTGAAGAAGATATTTAATTACGCCGTTATTAAGAAAACTCAAGGTGCAGTATTGTATCTATTAGTAGAATTGCGTCGTTCTTAAAAACATATCAGGTCACATTCAAAGCTCTGTTAATGTAATTTGCCATTGCTCATTCCTAGACAAATTGACCTCTAGATGACCTGTCGGGTTATTTTCAAATTCCCATCAATGTAAAGTGTGATGGCCAAGGATCACGCTGACCAACTTTGGTTGTCATATGTCATTCCTAGCCATTTGACCCCTAAATAACCTTTGAACAGGTTTTGTAATCCTAGGTTTTTCCTAGACAAATAGTTTGGCCGCTTTATGATCTTTGACATGTCGGGTCACTCTCAAAGCCCTGTCAATGTAATGTGGGTTTCCCAAGGATTATGCTTACAAAACTAAGGTTATCCATAGATAGATCCTATCAAATTGTATTGAACAGGGAACCAAACATACGAAGGGGGTGTGTGAGGGGAATGTGCCCCCTTAGTATTTAGAACATTTTAAAATTTGGTAACCCTATTAACGCAATTTAATCGTCGGTTATCATAGGTAATTCCTACACTCTTAGAAGGCCGGGATCAAATTTTTGATCCTTTTTCGGGATCATTTTATTTTGATCCTTTAAGGATCACTTTTGATCCTTTAAGGAATCCTTTTGCGGATCAATATATACAAATGGATCAAATTCACAAGGATCATTTTTGATCCTTTTTTAGGATCATTTTATTTTTATCCTTTTTGATTACAATATCAAAGTTTTGATCCGTATTTCGGAAAGGATGAGCTCACATTTTGATACCGCGTTTGGATGCAACGTGATGTTTTGTTTCATATTTGAGTACACCCCATTACCGCTACACAGCGGGGAATGTATACTATGGTGTAACATGTATAAATACGTTGATTTCATCACACAGCCCCGTGGTCGAGTGGTTAGAGTCTTGGTCTCGTAATTACCAGCAGGTATGAGTGCGGCGTGGGTTCAAACCCTGCTAGCGTCACTTCAGTGTGATGTTTTTTGCAGGTCTTTTTTATAAGAAATATTTGATCCTTTTTTGGATCAAAATTTTTGATCCTTTTTTTGGGATCACTTTGATCCTTAAAGGATAAGCTCATATTTGATACCTAAAAAGGATCAAAATTGATCCTTTTTGTCTCATATTTGATACTTTCTTTCTAAGAGTGTAGATAAATTGACATGTAGATGACTTTTGACCAGTCGGGTCACTTTTTTTCCCATCAATGTAATGTGGCTAATGCGTAAACGATGTAATCATTGGTGATGGGTTTCCCAGATGAGATACACATTGGTCCTCTAAATCGCTCCACAGAGTAATTGTTCCTTCTAAGTCTAAGCTATATGAGCTTGGCAAACGCAACCAAAGTTGAAGAGGTGCTCGCGCCAAATTGATCAGGATAAAATTGGCCAAGTATCAATCAATCAAAAAATCAATTATCAATCTTTAATCAAGTTTAATGTTAAAAATGAAGGCTGTTTCTTACATAGACCTACTTTTAAAACCAATTTTCTTGGCTCCTGCGCCAATGGTGCGCCATATGGCCTTAGTCGGAACACGCCTGATGAAAGATAGCATGGTACGTTTTTGCTACTAATGTACCTTACCTCAGTGAATACAGTCAGTTGATGTGTTAAAATTCAACAAATGAAGTTTGTCACTTGATACGTGTAGGTCAATTGCACTTGATTCTATTAGATAGAGTGTTCTAACCAAAGTGCTTGAACTGAATTTGATTGAAATACAATTCACTCATACACATACTTGTGCAATAGGTGCATCAAATACATGAAAGTGCGGTCACAGACTGTGTTTTTTATTATTATTTGCAAGCATCTGCGCTGTTAAAATAACAAGTACAACGTTGGTGTTTTATGTAACTAAGAAGCAGAAATCATACTCAAATCCAGACTGTGAATTTTACTCGTATACTCTTATTTTGTTCCCCTGCTATGCCACATTTATTTTTTCAAACATTATTATATTACCAAATATGGGCTTTCTAGAAACATCTACAAATAAGCACTTTATATCGCCAAGTTATATACTGTAATGTCAAAATATATAATTTTGAGTAACTTATCAATCAAAAGAAACGATCGGATCGGTAGTTTTAGGCACACAACGTGAAATACGAAAGACACTTTATATTGTTTCTAATTTTCGCTCAAGGAACGTGTCGTGAGGCTCGAAATCAGTGATAGTATTTGTTTTATAAACCAATCAGTGATCATGGTGATACGTACTATACTGTACCTACGTGTGCAAATATATTAGCAATGCACAGGGAGCGTAAAGGCTTTGAGATATTACATTTTTACATTTTATTTCGCGAATTTCAGAACGCATTTGTTTACTCGAAGCAAAGAGAACTGACCCAGTGAGAGTTGAACAATCGCACTAAATTGTCACTTTATAGGACTCGTAAAAGATCTGATGTTTGTTTAAATGATTTTTGTTTGTGAAATTTGATATTTGCACACTTTTCAAACTGCTTTCACATGACGTTAAATATTCAAGTTGTTTGTGTTATTCTTATGTGTTTAGTGAAGAATCAAGCCAAAATGTAAATTGCAATAAATAATGCATTTAATCAAAACGACATCAAAACGGAAGTTTACGTTTTGTTAATCTTTATTTTATCTTTTTTATTATATGAGGAAGTTTGGTAGTTAATTATATAATTTATATAAGAATATGAGTGATATGTTACTGCAAAGTAGTTTCGTATTTCAATTTAAAACGTAAGTTTGAAGTATAAAAGTTGCTGAACGCATCTATACAGTTTAAAAAAAAGATATACAGATTGTGTACACAAACGAAATTCAATGATATAGTAAAGTATCGCATTTCCCTACAGAGTTCGTTCCCAATCATGCAGTTTAGGGAAGGGGCTCAAAGCACAACACATTACCAAAGTTAAATTATTTAACACTTAAATAATACTACTAAATACTGGGGATTTATAGTGCGCTATGCCTCCCAGATTTGTAATTCCACTCGGCCTCTGCTCACTTTACAGGTGTTCGCTGACCACTGTGGCCCAAGTAAGCTCCATTCCACACCAAGCATCATTTCAGGTTCTGCGACAACCTCTAGGGGCGCTGAACCTTGATCAGCCCACATATGCACCATCGCTGCCCGGGTCAGCTCCCCGAGTTTCGTACGGGTTTCCACCAGACAATTAGCAGTTAGTTCCTTGTCCAGGGGAATTTCAAGCACACTCAACTTTTGGCACCGGCGGGGTTCGAACTCGGGACCTTCTGCACCGCAAGCGAGCGCCTTACCGATTGAGCTAACTTGACTTAAGTGACCAGGTTTTCGAGCGTAGCGCAAAAACGCAAAAAAATAATACATCGTCGCTCCATGTAATTGTCAAACTTAACGCAGCGTGTCCCTCAGTGGCAAAAAAATTCAAATCGATCAAGTCGTCTTCTTGCTAATTAACATAAAGTTATATTTCGAGGGCGCTGATCAAATTTGTTTTGTCTATTAAATCGAAACCAAATAACTTGTTTCTAATTTTATTTTGGCAATATAATTGTACTTGCAATGTGCAAATTTGAGCACAATTCCAAGCGAAAAATTCCTTCGGGAAGAGGGTTTTTGGAATTTTGGCGGGGAAATTTTTGATGCGGCAAAAAATGTTTTTTCGGCCTCCACTTTGAAGTGGTTCATACGATTTTCTCCCCCCCCCCCCGTATTTTGGTGCCTTTATCATTGACCAGACTTTCAACGTAAAATTCATATCGGAATGGTGTTTTTAAGGGGTCCATCCCCCTCCGTGGGGCACCAAAGGGTGGGAAATACCTTGGTCACCTAAGTGTTAACATACAGATTAATGAGCGAGATCATTGAGTATTATTTCTTCAAATTGTTGTGTACAACTGAAGCTTAGAATCTTTATTTTATTAAGAAAATAATGGTATTAAATATAATGACAGGTGAGCTTTATCTTGAGCATGTTGAGGATATGGTAAAGTATGATTGATAAAACCAGCAAATGAAATTAGTTTCTAAACTCACATGACATTTTGTCCTTCACGTCGGATGACTTCGTCAGATCTATAGTCATCTGATCAACTTTCTCGGGTAATATATCTTCTATTCGATCGATCTTCTTGATAGATGTAGTCTTCATCCCAGTTGTTAAAAGCGTATCATATTCGTGAGAGAGAAAGTATGCCTTCTCCTCACTGTTCGTGATCTTCTTCCTCTTCTCCCGTATTTCTTTAGCTTCTGGAATTTTTCTAGATTCCTTTTAGGGTTCTTTTCCGACGATTAAATGGTTTTCCCAATTAATAACGTAATTTCCCTCGCGACATGATCGCGGACTTATTTTGTTCTTTTTCCGAACGCCCACGTTCCGATTTCTTTTTTTTTTATTGGCATTTTTATTTTCTTAAATACACTTTGGTATTCGTTTACATATGGTAAAACTACAATACCTTTTGACATTTGAGTTTTGTTTGTTTTGGTCTTGAATTTAATATTCCGATATATTGGATTTTCCTCCTAATTCTGTTTCACCCATTTTGGATAATTACAATTCTTAAGAGTCAGCCGAATACGTTTTTCATCCTCAATCTTATCATTAAGTTTGGTGACAACCAAATTCATGCGATCAAACCAGGGATCAAACAAAGTTCTGACGATACACATTTTAGATGAAGGGGGTGATCTGAGTTGAAACCGTCCGGCCTTCTAACTATACGAATGTCGAAGAAAGCAATAAGTGTTAAATTCGATACTACGAGGGCCAATCAAATGTTCTACCTGTTGTATCATAATTTTTGTTCTAAATAGCTATTTGAAAATTGGCAAAAACATGGTTTATAATATCACCTATATATGGTAAAACAACCCGATAAATGTATTTTACAAATTTCTGTAAGTGGCTTGAAAATCACATCATGTTTCGGAAACACCAGAAACGGTGAAATATCTAAATGTCATTGCACCTGAAACAAAACTAAGTGAATCAAAAATTTACAAAAACTGTGCACAGACTAAAAACAATTGACCTTGATAATAACACCAAATAATGAAATTGTTGTCGTTTTAGTGAAGCAATTTCAAATGCAGAAAAAAATAATAGACATCGGCTGAAAAATAAGCCAGATATGACCAATAAGTAAGTACACATCTTTTCCTTCATTCCAATGGGATTTATATACATTTTATTTATCAATTACAATCCTATAAGAATGTTCAATTTTATGTCTTTGTCAACTCAGTTTTTGATATTCTTGATTATTTAACTACAGATCGTGGTTTTAAGACTTTATCTATGACATAACGAAACATTTCGTTTGTTTTACATGTCCAGAAGAAAAAAGAAAAGTAAAACTATGATTCAGGCTGGATGGCTCTGTCTATTCCATATGATTTTAATTCATTTGACCATATTGACCAATACAAACCTTGCGTCTTTTAGATACCCTTCTGTACAATGTTTAACCATGCAATTATCTGAACTACTTATTAGTAAATGTACTAATCATGCTGCACATACATTAGTCTTTGTCAAAGACTGAATTTATGTTATGATCACTAATAACGAGCGCCGAAGACGCGAGACTAGGCCGGAGGCGAAAGGCGAGCGAAGCGAGCCTTACGCAGGAGGCCATGAATTTGCGAGCGCCGAAGGCGCGAGCAAATTCAGTCTTTGTCATCGACCCCCATTCTGCTATCCCAGCAAGTCACGTTACCATTAAAATACAGTCTAGTAATGTCCCGCCCACAAACACACCACTAAGAAATTCAACCTCAAGATTTACCTGGAACCAGAGCAGGCTACCCCTGAAATAGTCTCACACCTCAGG
>JXSR01S020519.1:20015-31136 GCA_000969725.1 Ophiothrix spiculata | reverse complement strand
CATTTCAGCTTATTCAAACAAGAAATAGTCAGTGTTCTTTTTATGGCAATATGTTTCACATTTGATTTTAAAATTGGCTCAACAGGTTTTGTAAAGTGTTATTCAAAAAGATATTTTTTCTTAAATCATAACAAGGAAATACTACTGAAAGTATATAGCCAAAAAACAATGTGTACAGGTAAAAAATTTTTTTCAAACTCAAATTTAACAATATCTGCACTTTTAATTTTCTTTAATACTTTTCTTGTAAATGTTTATTTGGTTCTAAAATTCTTAAAATGATGTCTAATTTTCTTATCGTGTTGTGATCAAATTAAACCCTTCTCATATATAATATATCATTGGAATAATTTCTAACAATAATTTTGAAACAAAAACATTGAATAAAATGTCATATTCCAGAAGTAGATGTACAGGATGGGTTGGGAGGGAGGGTAAGACTGTGAGATTAGCTCCTCCTCACACAAATAACAACAACAGTTGTAGGAATACTGCAATGAGCCCTGTGGCAAGCCCAATTGCAGTTAGCCTTGTAATGAGTCCATGTAATCTAGAATGGAACGTCAGCCCTGTGTGTAGTTCTCTTGGCAATACCACATCTCCATTTATGAGTCCTGACATTCAGTAAGTTGTAATGGTTTCATTTTGTGTTTTATTAAACTAAGTATGACTTGTACACTTGGTATCAATAGAAGGATATATGTTTTCCTGGAGTTTATTTTCATTGATTGTGGTGTTCAGTGCTGACAATTGCTGCCGTACCATATTGCACGCAAAAGAATTTGAATTTTCTTGCACACGGTGCATGATTTGTTAAATGTTAATGTTCTTGGTATGCTATGGAGCCTGTACCTTGATTGAAGTACAGAACACAATCCAAATGAAAATACATTTCTGGAAATATGTGATGTCCTGTTTAGAAAGCAAATAAGCATATCATATTGTGTCATGTTTTAACAATGTCACAAATCAGTTAAGCAAAAACATCTTAAGGGGCCTGTTAACTCGGCCGTTTGTTCGGTAGCAGAATTTAGTTTTTCTGCATTTTCTGATACTTCAGCATGTTACCTTTTATTACAGACAATAAAATACTACAAAACAAAACTTTTAAACTTATTTATAGGTAAAATTAAAAGATCATTTTGACATTTTACAGTAAAATAAACACGTGGCTCTTGGCGGGAAATTACGGGCATAGATACGCGTCCTATATTTTGCGTTTAGGTTGCGTGTTTTGATGTGCGTGCCTTTTTGCGCGGTAACAAGTACTGCGTGCGCGGGTGAACGCGTTGTGTTATGTTCTTGCATGAGCACATTTGTTAAAATCCCGCAATAAACTTGTCAATATTGTAAACAAAGACCAAATAATTGAACATTGGTATTTTAGATTTCATTCAATATTTACAAAATAAGGAGCTTAAATTCGGATCTGAAAGTTGAGCACAATACTTACCAATAATATCAATTACATAATAAGTTTTATTGTCCGATGCCCAAAGTTTAGACCTCAAAATTCATGGATTTTAGGTCAAAATGTGCGATTTCTTCATTTTACATGGGATTTCTCCATTTCAGTTTTGATGAAAAAACGTCATTTTTACGGGAAACGTAACTAAAAAAACTAAAAAGTACAAGGAGAGATTTCTCAACCATTATGTACAGTATATCAAAATCTAGGATCGCGTTTCTCATTTTTCAATTTAAGGTCCTCAAATCAAAGATATTCATTAGTTTCTATCAGAATTGATGCAGATAAATGTCGGAAACGGCACATTTAATTTGGTTTTTATTATATTTCGAAAAATTCAGCTTTATTTAAAAAAATAAAAAATGCGATCCTAGATAATTGTGTGCAGTTTCCAACAAAATATATGTGATAAAATGGCAGTAATAATTTTTTTAGTTACCTTTCCCGTTTCATGTGTAGGCAAAATCACTGCTTTTTGCTATTTTTTACCAAATATGGTCATTTTTGAACCAAACCAATAGCATAAAAAGATTCCTTGTCAAATTTCCTTTCTGGAAATGTATACTTTTGTATACTGTAACTTGATATTTTTAGACTTATAAGCCAAAAACGAAAGTCAAAATAAAAGCCTTAACAGGCCCCTTAATATGGAAATTTCATACTTGTAAAAGTCTACTTGCAACTACCGCTAACAAAGATGTAAGAAGTTGAACTTGCTAGCACATAACTAGTATCCAAACCAAACTTGTTTAGTATAAAATTGTTGTTATTCATGAATATTAAAAACATGCTGTTGATTATCTCTTGACCAATGAGATTAGAAGTATCTTTTTTTTCAAAAGTGTGGCATGCAGTATGTACTGTATGATGAATTTGTGTAAATGTCTGCCTGTTCTATATATTCATTGGTTGTCAAGAAGTTTTCTACAAGGTTTGCATGATTGAAAGATAATATATAGTATCTGTATACTTTAAGGTTTCTGTCGAGATTGTTTTTGCTGGAAAAAAAGAAATTGTTTGCATAAGCTTAATGATCCGTTTCAGACATAGACTTACCCATAATGTAGATGTGCTATAGTTCTTTCTGTGTACAACAATGGATGTTATGAAATTGATATTTTGTAACTTTTATGTTGTGAACCATCGTAATAACTTTAAAAACAGGTGTAAATGACGAACAACTAATAAGTATTAAATTATTCATGCAACACTTCAAAGCACAAGTGCATAAATAAAAAAATTGACAATTAAACGTAAAAAACAGCCCAGTTTTTGTCAATTTGAACAAATGAAATTTCATGTCAACATGCCAAGATATGCTTTACATGGCATGTTGACAGAAACCTTGCATAATGTATTTGTACTTTTGTAGACTTAAATGTTGTACTGAAAAGCTGTAATGTGGTAATGTGTATGTGAAAGTGTTTTTTAAAATGGTGTTTTAAAATGAAGAAACCCCTTAAATGTGGGATTATATAAACTTATAGTTTTCACCAAGAATCAACTATTTTACCCTACTTGAACACCCACCAAAATAGTTATATTAGTAATATATAGGAAGTAAGGGTGTGTTTTCATTGAAGTATGTAAAAAAAGAGAAGGAAGAAAAGTAAACTGATTAGGTTTCTATTTGTACCAGGAAAGATAAATAATGTGTTTTTTGGATGTATTTTTTGCACATTCAATCAAATTAAGTCTTGAGTGTAGACACAAACCACAAATTTGAAAATGTACCAATGCAGCAGAGACTACGAAATGAACGATTCAGTGATGTATTAAAAAAAACCATCCACAAAATCATTTCAACATCGTAAATCATTTGCTAATATAACTAATGCATTATAAACAGCTAGTATTGGGATAAATTATGTCAGATTCTTAACCTCGTCAGGTCAGAATGTCCTAAACACATTTCAGCTTATTCAAACAAGAAATAGTCAGTGTTCTTTTTATGGCAATATGTTTCACATTTGATTTTAAAATTGGCTCAACAGGTTTTGTAAAGTGTTATTCAAAAAGATATTTTTTCTTAAATCATAACAAGGAAATACTACTGAAAGTATATAGCCAAAAACAATTAACATCAAATTCATGCCAACTGCTTGAATTCACATTGCATAACAACCAATTCAGGCTTCACTCGATTGGCTCAGAATAGAAAATGTAATTTCTTTATATTAGTCAACAGAAAAACAAAACTACTTGGCCTTCGGACTCTGAACACTTGATTCTATAATTATTATGCTCTTTGACACTATCTTTTCTGTTGATAATAGGGATGCGTTGATTCTTCAACTACAGCAGCAAGTTGCAGACTTGACTTTATATCTAGAAGAAGAAAGGCTCAACCACAAACAAACTAAGGAGAAGGTGGGTATATGACATAGAGTTAGAAGTCTCAATTTTGGATACTGGTATTACAATAATTCATAGCAAATTGTCATGCTAATTTCAAACAATGGTAGATGTGTTGGTTAGAAATGCTTGTAGGAATGGGGCATAAGTGTGTTTTGTCATTCATTACAGCTTAGGTAAATCTCAATTTGTTTTGAATGTTTGTGCATCATACGTGTAAAAGCAAGAGTTTTTATAGCAGTTGTGTAAAGTATTGTGGATGGGGCTGTTCTGTTGCTGTGTGCTTGGATGATTTACCTGACAGGTGCAATGTTCCTTTTTATGCAACTCTATTTGCTGTATATTATGATTATGGCTGCATTTACATTTATAAGTGATCAAACTACTGTAACAGTATGTATAGTCCCCCGGGGGAGGAGGTAGCACTCAACTTTGAAAGTGGTAGGCATGTCAAGCATGAAGCGCCGAAATGGGGGTCAAGTGAACTGATTTTCTTTAAAAAATTGGACCATTGAAACTGATTTTTTTTGGGCTAGTGAAATGAAATTTTGAACATCATAATGGATACCAATGTTGCTATTACAAGGAGGGAAAGAAGCACCCTAAGGGAAATCCAAGCAACCATGACAGTTCAAGGAAAGAATCATCCCATTGCATAGGGAGATGCTTTTCAAAAGTTATTTACTGCCTCTTGGCATAGGTCTGCATACCTCCCTTTACATAATGTAGTATATTGTTTGTTCAATAGTAGATTAGAAGCAGATCAATAAGAAAATTGGATTTATAATAAGAAAATAATAAGGGTGCACCATTAGATTTCCAAGGGGGGAGCAGGAAGTTTTTTTGAAAAAAAAAATTCCCCCTCAGGCTGAAGAAAAAAAATCCCCCCTGAACATGGAATAGGCAGAAAAACAGTAATTTCTAGGGGGGGAAATCGCTCCCAAATGGGCACGAAAAAAAAAATCAACCTCTGAACCCAACTTCCTGCTCCCCCTGGAAATCTAATGGTGTGCCCCTAAAGGGCTATTGTATACAAGTTGATCATATGAGCAGTTTTGGAAATGCAATTATTTAACTATTCATTAGGCTGCAGCATCTATGAGAGCCAGTCTGCAAGATCTAGAGAAACGTCACATGGAAGAGCTCCAAGAAATCACACTAGAACAGGAGGAGCAGGTGGACAATATCAAGGCACTGCATGCCAAAGAAATGCTGCATCTCAAGAACTCTAGCAATACGGCATTAGGTGAGTTGACAAGGGGAAGAATATCAAGGCGCTACATGCCAAAGAAATGCTGCATCTCAAGAACTCTAGCAATACGGCATTAGGTGAGTTCAAGTTGACAATAGGGGTTGATTTATGATTTGGGGGTGATACTGCATACTTTTTGCATTTATGCAGAACAAAAGTTTCTCAATTTTTTAAAGCTCAAGAATTGACTGCTAAACAGAAAAGTTAATTGAATTTTCATTTTTAAAATAAAAAGTTAACCTTTTGAGGAAATGTTGTAAATGGTACTTTTTGAAAAAGATATTTTACTCTTAGAAACAAGCCAGGTATCCTAGCTCTTCATTTGATATGTTCCAATGACTTAATGTATTTTGGGTTTCAGATTTTTTCACAAAAGGTTTTAATAATGTTGCAAACAAACTAAAGGTCACAAAAGAAGGTTGAAACGTCTGCATCACAAATATTTACTAACTTTGTTTGGAGGCCTTTCGCACAGATACCATCTGGCGTCGTCAGCAATGAGAGATGTTATGATGTCTGATTGTCTCTGGAAACGCTGATGGTGACGTAGCTTTCGATCGGAAGTTACCAAATACAGTTGCGATGTTAAGATCGGATCCCAAACGGGTTCAACCCCCTTGTCTCTGTTTAAGGTGGGCTTCCGTTGCTTGATGTAAATAGCTTCTAAGATTTTCCTGGCAAAATCTTTTGATTCCCTGGCAAGAACTTTGATGTTGTTAGGGTCAAAGTGGTGTTTTTCCGTCTTCAGATGTTCAGACACTGCGGATGTTGAGGATCTGGTCGTAATATGTTCCTTAATCCACTTGCCAAGGGGTCTGGCGGATTCACCAATATATGTCTTATGGCAGTCCTCACATTCAAGACAATAGACTGTCCCAGCAAGAGCTAGAATAATGTGAAATGTCTTTTTCAAAACATGCCAGTTACAACTTTGCTTCAAAAGGGTAAACTTATTTTAAATCATGTAAACTTATTTTAAATCATGTGATTGGATCTCACCTGGCCTGGATCTCATCAATTTCACAGTATATAAAAGTAACCATTCAAACAGGTTGTCCTTTTTCTTTGGTACAAAGGTTTCTACTGTACAAGTACATGTGATTATATTCAATTCATCAAGTTGTGTTTGAGAGCTTATTTGTGAGATTAGTTGGGGTAAGCGTCGGTGACAGAAAACACATAGAATTATCATTTCATAAATACTAAATTTGGGATCGGGACCCGGGAATTCGAGTCCCGCCCATGAGAGTCGGGACTCGGGAACAAAAAAATGTTCCCGATTCCCGAAAGTGGTACCAATTTAAAAGTACCAACTTTTCATTTTCGTAGTAGGTGTAATTGAACTTACAATTTACGTATGCAAGCTGTAGTAATCCATTTTAATGTATTTCCAATGATCCGAAAGTAGTGTTGTACCGGTACACGAACGCAAGATTCGTGTTCCGTAAGAAATATGCGGTAGACGAAAACACGAAACAAACGAAAGCTGTCCGATAAAATGTCATTTTATCAACAAAAAAATTACGCTTCGATCGCGAAAAATGAACCTGTTTTGTTTATATTAGTATTGTCACTAGATGGCGATGTTCTTATTTTCATAAACTACTAACTATCACACTTACACATGCGCAGTTCATAACAAGATCAAATCACCGAGTCACGCGATCTTTTCCCACCGGTACTAGTAGCATTGCATTGGAGCAACGTAAAACTGGGTACCGCTAAAATTGCGCCGTTTACTTCCGGGTTTTATTTGCGTAAATAACATGAAAAAAGCAACATTTGATCTTGATTTTATCGCAATAATCTTTACTTTTCCTTCATTTTATAATATTTTTGGTTGCAACAATGTATTAGTAAAAGTTTTGGTCTATAACAGTTCGAATTATAGTAATGCAGTAACAAATTCTCCATGTAAAAATTGAACTGTGTACACGAAACACGACCAACAAGCTTAGCTAGTGGACAAAAAGAACACAGCGCAACATCGAGCTAAGTCCGAGTTCGACACACAAATTTCACATTGAAAATAATAAAACTAAAGGACATCGTCATTATTTTAAAAACATTTCTTACGGACTAGTGGTTTGGTAAGTCTGAAAATCTGTATCAAATTGTCAAAAAATGACAGCATTACAAGTTGCCTCGACAGTCTAACACACATGACATAGTACATGCAATGAAACACAGATTTTGCGTACGTGAACGGCACTCTCATATTTCGGGATTATTTTCGGGAATCCCGAGTCCCGCCCGAAAAACCAACTCGAGTCTCGGGAGCAATAATTCCCGAAACTCCCACCCTTAATAAATACTCATCCATTTCTTTACTTTGCAGCGAGAATGAAAGGTGAATTGGAGTTCTTACAAGGGGCTTTTGAAGCTTACAAGGGAACATTGGTGCAAGATATGGAGGAGAAATGGAACAAGAAAGAAATTGACATGAGACTCAAATTCCAGGAAGATATGGAAAATGCTCTCCAAGAACAAAGTAGGTTATGGTATACGAGATGATCCACATTTGCCTATTCTTTTACCACTTAGGGTGATTTTAGCAGTTTGTGCTGTTACCCAGCTCAAAATAATCTTAGTATAAGTAGAACAAATATTTACTGCCTTTTTACTTGGGGAAATTACAACAACTTTTTCCTTACGATTATCTTGAGACAATTTGCCATTTTTTTCCCTTAGAGAAAAGAGAATGCATGTGGTCCCAAGATCACCTCAGGGCAACAGTTTTTATTATATACCTCATATATTGATTCCTGTCCTCTGATTGGTTAAAAGTAAGGGCTTGGATTTAACTAGGGCCTTTAAATTTACTATACCCGGGGCATATTTTCACTAGCTCAATATATTTTGAGCTGTGTAACTCAAGCTTCACGCGCGCGACTGTAAGTATTCATGGTCAAACACGCGCTGTGTAAGTGCGTAAGCTAGATATCTTGCACACTTACGTGCTGCTTAAGTGCGTAAGCTAGATATCTTGCACGCACAATACGGCGCAGTCAGCATTGAAAGGTAAAGACATATATCTTAAATTATCATCGGGCGGTTTTTGAAAGTGCTAAAATGGTTCTTTTAACCAACCAGATGACAAAAATCTATATATTTGGTATATAAAATGAATATTGACTGCTTTTTGTTAGGGGTACGTTAAAACTATTTCCCCTCGGTGATCTCAAAACCATGAATATGCCCTCAGCTTCGCTTCGGGCATATTCATGGTTTTGAGTCACCTCGGGAAAATAATTTTAACCATGCCCCTCAAAGCAGTCAATATCTGTTTAATAATGAATGTCTATTTAATTAATTGTATAAATATGATGACACAAGATAAAGGCAGTGCTTTGATTTTTGGTGGGTGCTCAAAACCATTGCGCCTATGACAAATTGTGTTGCGTAAGTAATTTCTCTACAATTTTCATTGTTTTAAGGTTAATTGTTTAAATTGTAAGCATTAAAAAGGACAAGAAGTGCTGCATATTCTCTGTAAAAATTTATTGATCATGCCCCTGTAAACCTGGTGCAATCCTTTATCACATTGCGACCTGACACTTAAAAAACCAACAAACTTGAAGCAACATGAAAATCCTCATTATCATTGGCCATTAGTAATCCACTGCAGGGTGAAGACCTCTCCAATATGACACCACAATGACATGTCTTGCACTTTCCTCATCCAGGTGACATCTGGGAATTTGGTTATTTCATCTCTCCATCTTGTTCTTTGCCTTCCTGCATGTTTTGAACAATAAAGTGGTTCCCATCAATTTTGTCCATTGACCATCAGATGTACTAGCTATTGTTGTTGGATTTAATACGTGAATGTGTGTCTGTAGCAAATACGCACTTGTCTCTGATGCGAGCGTACATTTTCAAGGTTGTTTTGTTCGCGTGTACGCTCAAGACTCTTAGGACGTGTTCACAAATTAAATCTGATAGATATAGGTGACCTGCCTAAGCCCATTTCTTTTGTTTACCTGGATGACATCAGTCACTTGGGTCATGCGGCCTCTGATCCATTCATTTGTCGTACAGTCTCAATTGGTGATCTTAAGCATGAACCATGTCTCCATACTATGTTGGGCAACCTTTAGTTTCTGCTCCATTTTTTGAGTCATAGCCCAAGTCTCAGGGCCATAGGTCATAGCTGGTTGGACACAATGGTTGAATACCTGCCTTTTTACATAGTGTATATTTGCATCACATCATTATTTTAGACAAAAAAAACAGTCAGCTAAGTGTGTGTCTTTATTTTTGCAAACAGGACATGATATGTTAGAAGAGAAAGCTAGAGAGAAGAATCAATATACTAGAGAGTTTCAAAAACAGATGCAGCTAATGCAGAAAGAACATAAGAAGGAAATTGATGTAAGTCATATGAAAACAACACACCTAAAGAGTGTGGATACTCTATAGATTATAGACATATTTCTGACAACATGTCCATTTTGTGTATCATTCAATTAAACACACAAACACCTATTTCCTATATTGTCATTCCAAAGTCAACTATTTTCTACAATTTTATAGTTCATAATCCAGTTAATTCTCTTGAACAGCTTAAAATAAGTGGATGATATTGTGAAATGTGTGTATTCTTTGAATCTGATACACAAACTGCAGCAGAAATTGCATTGTATACATCACATGACTCAATTCTGGCCCTGGGGGGCCCACTGTCATTACAAGGTGGACACCATGTGCATAAACAATTCAAGAACTAGAAAAAAGGGTAGTTTTTTACGAACGGGCGATGTACTCGAGTACACTATAAAGGGTATCAAAATTGCAGAAATCTGGAAATAATGGTATAGTTTACAAAAGCTTGGCACTTGTTAAGGGTATGAAAATAAAACCTTTCCTAAAATGCCATTTTCAATCAAAAAGAACAATTGGCTGATAGTTTCATTTAACTATGTTATTGACATTATGAGCAATGTGATGATAAAAAGGCAATATATAGCCATTGACAAGAATATCTTATGGTAAACATTAATGAAGGCTTACTTGTATTAAAAGGGTATGTTTTTCAGACTTGTCTTGAACATACTTGTTTAGGGTGGGGAAAAATGACAAAATACCTGTTTAGGGTATAATATAAATGATGGATAAGTACTTGTAGGGTCCATTTTCAAAGGCAATGTATGCGCATGGTGTCCACCTTGCAATGACAGTGCCCCCCCCCTTGGGATTCTGGCCATAGTTCTGAGTTTGATAATCTGCCAGTGATGGAAATATGCATGCCAAGTATAGGAATGGTCTCTGTATCAAATGAACTACTCTCCTATTATTGATGACAGAAATGGCCAGCATGCAGATATAGATAACTGACGATTTCAGGTAAAGATAATATACAAATAAATACTGACTTGAAGATCTCTGGTTAAAACTATGGGCCTGAAGTGCTCCAATTAAAGAAAAACTTGTTAAGGGTTCCCCACTTCCTGATTGGATTAATGATGATTTCATTAAGCTATCTAGGGAAAGAGATTACTGTTATAAGAGGGCTCATAAAACTAATGATCCTAATGACTGGAATAAAGCTAAACAATTAAGAAATAAAGTAAATAATTTAAACAAGCATTTGAAAAAGACTTATTGTGATAATGCTATTAGTAATAATGTTGGAAATTCTAAACAACTTTGGAAAACAATTAAAAAGCTTATTCCAAATAAAAAATCTTCTGTTCAGGCTCTGAAATGTAATAAAGGTCTTACAACTAATGATAAAGAGACAGCTGATCATTTCAACACATTTTTCACTTCCATTGGTAAAAATTTGGCAAATAAATTTTCTAATCATGATATGAATGACATGTTGGATATGAATACTAATGTTTGCTTTGAGTTTGACTTAATTACTCCTGAATTTGTTTTTGATGAGTTGTGCAAAAATGGATAATAATAAGTCAACAGGTCTTGATAACCTCAATGTGATGCTTTTAAAACTAGCTGCTCCTGTTATTTGTAACTCTTTGGCCTACATATGTAATTTATCTCTTTTTACCTCAACATTTCCATCTAAATGGAAACAGGCCAA
>JXSR01S020519.1:0-15743 GCA_000969725.1 Ophiothrix spiculata | reverse complement strand
GGTCTCAAAGACTAAGAATCAGTCAAGAACAATTGTGCAGACTCCATTTTGCACTTTTTCTAGTTTCCCACAGACTAATATGTTCAGGGGTAAAAATCCACTTCTAAAAATGTATACTTTTACATGGTTTATGCAACTAGTTTGAGAGTACAAAAACTGTTTATGTTAGTTTAAGGTCTACCCCAGCCTTAACTTTCTTTTTTCTTCAAACTTAAAACTACATCTAGCCTTATACAAAGCTACTATTGAGAAATATCTGATAGTTGTCTCTTACACTTCGTTTGAAAATTTTTTACACATCACCATACTGTGCGAATAACGTACTAATAACGTACACTGGTTTGGAAATCGATTACATGTATTTCAATTACCAAACCAGTGTATGTTATTAGTTTGTTATTCGTACGTTTCGTGATGTGTGACAGAGCCCTTACAAATATGCATGTCTGAACGTCTACGTCGATACTTGGTATAATCCAGCAGTAGGATGTAGAAACCAAGGAACATGGGATGCTTTACATATGGTGCCAAAGTTACAGTGCAGTATGTACAATGTGCGAGTAAAAACTGAAGGCCCACTAGACGTGAGCTGTCAGCGCTCCCTTGAAGGCCTCAGCAGAGGGAGCAGCGAGAATTTCTCTAGGGATTTAGTTCCACCATTTGACAGAGCGTGGAAAAAAAGGTTAAAAATCCAGTTTTAGATGATGGTATGATCTGGTGACGGTGAAAGGCTGAATCGTAGGTGTGATGTAGTGGCATGGATTTATGGCAACCAGGTGGTAAAGGATGTGGTACAGCATAATGAGGCTCGCAACATGTCGTCTGCTTTCCAGAGACTTCCACTGCAGTTCTTGAAGCATTTTAGTTACGCTGGCCTTACATTGATAGTTATTGACAACGAAGCGGGCAGCCTGTCGTTGTATATTTTCGACTTTGGATATCCCTTTGTCGGTAAATGGACTCCAGATGGTGCTGCAATATGCTGAAATAAGTAGTGCACCCTCGAGTTCAAAAATTATGTGATATTGAGATCATAGCCAACTTCTGTTATGACCATTTTGGCAAGTTTTGTGGATTGGGATATTGATAGATTCATGGGGTTAGGGTTAGAGTACACACATAACTCCAACACTTTATCATAATTCGTCAATAAAAAACTATCCCTTCAGAAATCTTGCACCCCAATTTAGCAGTCTAAGGCAAGCTTCCAAGTAGACGCTGCCATAGCAGTGATTTGTTATGATGCTTAACTCCGGTCTTAGAGACAATTTTCTTGAATTTCTGTAATGGGGTTAGACTTAACATAATCCTATGTACATGTGTGTAACTATAAAGCAGTTTACAGAACTTCAGATCCAATTTGCCTCCTGTGGACATGATTCATTCAACAAGTACAGAGCAACCATGTTAGTCAGTATCACTTCAACTTGGGAATTTGTTTGATATGTATGCGTTAATAAAGTCTTAAGGGATAGATTTAAACTTTTGTGAAAGAATCCTATAATGTGATTGAATCAGGCTTGGTAAGCACAATATGATACACATTTGTTTGATGGCTTTTTACAGAGGTTACGTGTAACTCAATTTGAAGAGAATTTCCAAAACAAAGTAGACGAAGTGGACGAGAAATATAAAGAACGTATTCATCATCTGATGAATGATAATGCAGAGTTAAGGTACGTTTACTGTGTAACTAATAACAAATAAAGATTGATTGATTGATTGATTGATTGAACTAAGTTAATTATCATGGTTTTTTGTTTGGTGCAATTCTTCCAGCAAATCAGAGGGACCAATCATGCCACTGTAGTAGGAAGAGGAGGGGGAGGGAGCAGGAAGTGTTTCTGTGCTTGGGTTCTCCCACTGCTGTCATACTCTGTTTGGTGCGGTGGGAGTAGTCATTGGTTGCTTCGATCTTCCTCTTCTATATCCTTGCCTGGGTGGGGTGGGGCGGAGAAAGTTACGGTTTTCATCTTGCTGTATTTTATCTTTTTATTTAGTTGTTATAATATCGTAGTATTATAGTATTATTGTGTGCTTCTGTATTTTTGGTATATTTTATGTGTGGCCACATGGGCTCCCTGGAAGAGTGCCGGTGCATTGAAGGGATTACCAAGGAATAAGAGCAAGCAAGCACCTACCAATTGCATACAGTTATTTGACCATTTAATAAATTTCAACAATTTGTGATTGTACACAATTTAAGCGGTGTGTGCTTTAGAAATATGTGTAAATAAATCAATATCAAGCCATATTCTCAAATTCAACTTTTTATGAAAAAAGCTAATGTGTCAAGATTTTTACTTGCACATTCTTAAATTTTTAGTATTATCTTTTTAGCACAATAGAATAAAGACTTTGGGACAAATAAATCAGGATCTGTTGTAGGGCCTACCATTAGTGAGGCTATAGATAAGTGGTTCTCAACTAGCGGTGCACGCGCCAAATGTGGCGCATTGACAAGTACTGATTGGCGCTTTGACTCTCTCAAAAAACACAAAGAAATACATAATACACTGAAAATGGGCGCATTTGGTGCTTTACCCCATGATTTTCACATTTTTGTGGCGCATTGAAAGAACTAGTTGAGAACCCCTGCCAATTTTGACTTTCATTTGTACAAAAATGTCACTAGTTTCCAATTAGGTCTTACATCAAAATCTAATCTTTTTCTTCTTATGTAGGAGGAGATATATGCAGAAGTGTGACGAGTTATTCACAGAGAAAGCTCATACAGAAAAGAGACGTGTTGAGAAACTAATGACTAGCAAGGAAGTTATGAAGGTAAGGATAGTGAAGAATTATGGGTCATGATATTGTAGAGTGGGTTGAAGGCTCATGAGAACCCATTATTTTTCAAAAAGTTTTTGTTTTGTTACTCTGCAACCGACAAATAATCCATACGGAAGTAAAGATTTTTAGAAGTGGATTTACAAACTAAACACAATATTTATATTTTAAATTCACATCATGCACTGCTTCAAAAGGAATAGTTTCATTAGAGGAAGTTGTTTTAAGCTTTAGGTTCGTATGTTCAAAAGAGGTTTAAGAGTTAGACCAGGTTAAAGTTAGTCCTTAGTCAAATTTTGTATCACAGGTAAATATATTCCCCTTGACCGATTTTGGAATATTTTGTGTTGTTTGTAAGATTTATAGTGAAATCTGTAATTTTGAAAGTTGTTGCAGTTGAAAAGTTCTACCAAAGGTCCTTTTATGGCAGTAGTAATTTTGACTTAGACCTGGTCTAACTTTAAACCTGGTCTAACTCTAAACCTCTTTTATGCATACTGACCTTAGTGATTTCTCTAAATTAATAACAATTGTTGAAATCTTGTGTTTCAGGCAAAATTCATCACTAAAGCTTGAAATAATTTCTTATAGAAACAGTATCATAGGAAAAAATGCATGATGGGAAGCATGTGAAGTCTTCTTTGGGTGGGGCACCCGGTTATCAGCATGGTAGCATGTATGATCGGATTAACCCAAATAGGATTTACCATTTTTAGGACAAATTGCTCCTTTTTATCATTTGATACCAAGTGAGCTTTGGAAGCATCATTTTATTGACTGAAATACCCTGAAATAACACCTTAGCTTTTTGTGTAAGGTTTTTGTAATAGCTGTCTAAGATTTATGCTTGCTCCCAAATATGTTGCACTGCTTTCTTATAAGAATTAAGAGTAAATTAAAATGATCTGTAATAATGACATATAAATTTTGCCTTTAAATTTTAAACAAATACACATTTTTATAGAAAAGACTTGAGGATGTGTCAGCAAACATATTAAACATGTTTCTCTCATTCTGTAGATGCTAGTGCATGTGAAGAGTCGCAACAACATCAACATGGCGTGTTCCGACCCAGCAACTGACAAGCAGGCCAAGATTCCAGTCACACGACCAGTCAGTGCACCTATAACAAGGAATGATAAGCAGTTTGCCTTCCGCAGTGCAGGTGAAACCAAACACCTACCGACCCATGAGGACAATCTGTTAGACCCCTTCAAATCACCGACGCCTTTGCCAAGGCCTCAGACTGTAGCAGAGAATAGGACTCAATCTGATGTCATGAAAAACTTCTCAATGATGTCGCCATTTAGGACTGAATCACTGCAGTCTGTCTGATATCACTGTTTTTTTTAAACTCATTTCAAAAATCTTACATTGATTGCGTACTGAGTTGCAGTTGAATGCAGCATGTATACTTAACTATTTCACTCTGGCAGGCTGCTCACAGCGGCTTTAAAAAGTGTGCATGATTGACGGAATTAAATTCTGGCGTAAACTATAAAAATATCTGTTAAACAATAAATAAAAAGCACAGAAAATCTGGACTGAACCTGCAACTGCCTGATACATACAGGTATCTAGTACCATCATCAATTCTGGCAAAAGTAATAAGGCTGGCACTCTTCAACTATTATAAGTGAAAACCATGTGATGATGTGAGCAGCTTTTCTTCCAAAGAGAGCGTTTGTGATTTTTTTTTTCTGGAGCGAAAGAGTTAACATTGTGAACAAATCATGGATCCTTAAACATCTTCACACACTCCGCAGAATTTTAATGAAGGAGATTTCAGAATTCCTTAACCGCCAGAGTTAATTTGAGATATTTTCATCGTCAAACTTGGATGAGGATGAAAGGATTCCTGATCTAAAGTTTCCAATGCTTGCAGTCCTAATCTAATGACCCAAATCTACAGTTTCCATTCCTTGCAAAAGAGGATTCCTCCATGTATTTTGACCTTGTTGTGACCTTATTTACAAACTGCAATATGTCAGAAAATCTCTGTGTGTGAAACTTTTAAAGCATCTATGTTTTTGCCAGATTAAAGTCTATCCTAAAAATACGCTCCCTTGTGGGGAATTAATGTGTACTTATTAATGCCTGTTGTCCAGTTGTACCATGCATCGTATGACATACTGTATTTCTCAAAGGAGAATGAAAGTATTGGTTAATGTGATTGCCAAACCAAGGTCATGTCACAAGAACCATTGACCACTGACCAGTCATTATGATTGTCATGTGTGAGTCTTGTTAAATTTTGAATTACACAGTCCGTAGAAATTACACATACGCACAGACTGTGTACAAGCTCGATCGTTTGTATGTTCTGGACACGGATTGACTCCATGACAGGGCGTGTCTTTTTTGCATCTTGGACTAATTGACGTATTGTGATCCATACAAGAACGAATCATAGTTGTTTTAACAAGAAGTTTATATGTTTAATTTGGAGGTTTAAAAACCTCCAAATTAAAACATTGACTACATTTGCACCTTAAGTAACATGGAAAAGTGATGTATTTTGAAAAAGAATTCTACTGTACAAAGTATTTAAGCTTTATTTTTATATTAAAAACCTGCAAAAAGTTATTCTAGAACTATTAATATTTTTGTAAATAATGTTCATCCTAAAATGTAAACCTTTGAACACATTGTAGTTTAATACTTACTTATAATGAAATGGGAATTCTACATTAAGTTTCAGGTAGAAATTTTCGTGAATAAGACTCTGAATGTGTGTACAGCAAATTGTCCCCCCTCGTTATCCAACTAATTTGGCATCTCAAAATATTGTGAAAATTTTTAAAAATCAAATCAAAATGTCTGAGAGTTGGCATTTTCTCCATAGAGTTGAATGGGAATTTGACAATTGTTTTCACCACGTTAAATCGGGCGAAGGCCCCGAATGTAAACAAGACGCCCCTATGTCCACTCCTGTCTATATATTGCTGTACAATTGTAAATGCGTTTGACAGTGCACATCTGCATTTTGCACCAGTTATGTAGTGTTCAGAGTTCTCTGATTTCATCACTGCAACAACACTCAATTCGCAGGCAAAATTGAACTTCTTGTAGTGTGTGTAAAGACTGTATCGAGCGATGAACATTGCAGTGATGAAATCGCTGGAGTATGATAATTGATTGTACCAGAACTCGCAGATACTGCATGATTTTCTGTGGAGTAAGGTTTTTACTTTTAAGTAGATGGACTATAGAGGGTATCAGTTGTGCAAGTAAAATGTTAATAAGTGTGTGGTAGGTAAAAATATTTGTAAATTTCCTTATGTGCAATCTTTACCTTGTATTATGCTGCTTTCATACTAGTGTAGTTTTGTAGCTTTGTCGCTGCGTGACATATTTTTTGCAAAAACTTGCCGCTTTCGGTTGTTGTAGCGGCAAAGCTACATATCGCTGAGATAATCGATTTCAGCAAAATTTTGTTGCACGACAAGATTTTTCAAGTTGAAATGCATTCAACTTTTAGAGCGACATGAAGCGGCAAATCTGCAAAGCGACAAAACTGCAAAGCTACAAACGTGTGAAACGAAGCAAGTGACAGAGCTGCAAAGCTACAAAAAGTATGAAAGCAGCATATCTGTGTTCAAATCAAGGACTTTTTATAGGGGAATACGGATATGCCCCCATCTTGTGTCGCTCATGGGCATGTCGCTCATGTTATTGTACTTCCGAATCCAGGTAGATCGCGTAAATCTTCACTTGACGCATATACACCATGTACATTTTGTTTCACGCGCAAACCGTGTCTGCGTTTCAAGTAGCATGTATTGAGACTTCCTCTGATCAAAGTACGCCGATTTTCCCGCTAATCCATTGCAGAGACTCTCAAAGTGTTGCACGCAGAGCCGTAAAATGCCGGCGGTACAATAACTCAACCTCCATGAGCGACAATCCAAGATGGCTGATGTCCAATAGGATTTACACGGCGGTGAAATCAAAATGGCGGCGAGTACCGGTTCCCCTTTTAAAATTCCTTGGTTCAAATGAATTTCAATGTTAGAATGTAATTTGAGTATTTGGTAGATTTATACATAGGATGTAATGTTCCAAAGCACTTTTGTGACTTGAAGGAGAGGTTAAAGAAAATATAATCCGTCCATTAAACTGAAAAACTTTTACAATATAAATCCGTCCACAAGTAATTTCAATCTTCCACAAATTTGATTCCTTTCTCTTGAAATAGCTTGATCAATATAAACGACAGATAATATATTCATTAATAGACGTGACTTTCTATCAGAATTTGGTGCTGACCCTGTGAGTGATACTCTACAAAGTTATAAAAATATTGGTTCTAAAAATGTGAACAAATCATGAAAAGTGACAAAAATGAATTGTTATTTGGATAGAGCTGGTGGTTTTGCTTTCTTTAAATCCGACAGTGTAGAATTTAGCCATAAGTATTGTGACATATTTCATGAATGTTGCCAAATTTAATGGTGTCAGATTTAAAACTTAATTAGATGGAAACATCCAAAAGCTAACAGTATGTGATAAAATAAAATGGTTCTGTAATATGAATATATATATAAATTCCCTGCATTGTACCAGAAAAATAATCTTTTGCAATATAATTCCGTCCACAAGTAATTCCACAAATTGAAGAAAGTAGCCCAAGATTTTTCTGATCAATATAAATAACAGACAATATAATCATTCCTAGATGTGACTTTTCATTAGAATTTGGTGTTGACCCTGTGAGTTATACTGTACAAAGTTATAAAAATATTGGTTCTAAAAATGTGAACAAATCATAAGTATTGACAAAGTGAATAGCTATTTGGATAGAGCTGGTGGCTTTGCTTTCTTTAAATGTGACACTCTCAAATTTTGGATTGTGATATTATGATATATTTCATGGAGGTTGCCCAATTTAATGGTGTCAGATTTTAAACTTTAGATGGAAACACCCAAAAGCAAATGGTTTGAAATAAAATGGTTCCAAATATATACTATGGATCCATTTATATACTATATAAATACAAAATTGTAATAATACTGTAATTGTATAGGGCATGTTGCATATTTGTGTGATCTCTTCACATCCTAAGAAGACTTGTTCTTGTTAAAAATTTTAACTCTTTTTACTTAACTTGGATTGTGTTGGATGTGTAATATGCACTATAATGCATGTAAAATAATACATTTTCCCTTCTATACAATTCAAAAGCTCTGTAGCCCCTAGGTAATTTACAAGAAATCAACCATTTATGCAACAACTAAATGTGAAACATACTAAATACAGAATTTAGTTGATTAAAAAGATATAGGTAACATGCCCTGCCCCCCTGGGGAAAGAGGGCAATTGGGTTTATTTCCCTCACCCCTTCAGTCACAAGTCTTGCCCCAGTTGCTCCCCAACTTTCAGTCACTATCGAAAATTCAACACTTAATTTCCTCCTTTTTTGATAATTTGTTGGAGGAGTATTAGCAGGGATTTACCTGTGGTTTTAACTGAAGTGGTGTGGGATTGATGTTCTCTTTTGACTACTGTACTATTGTACAATAGTCACACCTTAGATATCATAAGCTTTTTAATGTAGGATTTTTTAATCTTTTACAGCAGATTTTTGAGGAGATTATATAAGGCAAGTATGATACTTTATACTTAACCAAATTTGGTATAATTTTCATAAATAATCATTTACCTGGGCCCATATTCATGAAACACCGACCGCTAACTCTAGTTGGCTGCTAACTCTTTGTCTACCTGTCAAAATTTGACAGGTAGACACAGTGTTAGCAGCCAACTAAAGTTAACAGGGTTTCATGAATATGGGACCTGTATTCTAATAAATTCATTATGCTCATTAGGGATACATGTATTCCCAGATCACATTCAATGCGATCCAGAATGAGTTTATAACTTTCTGGTCAATCAACCATGGCGTAAAAGTTAAACAATGATTTTAATTAAAGTATTTTAAGGGTAACGGTTGATTTTAACGACAACAATTTATTAAAAAGAACATTTTATGCTAAAATACGTTCATATGCATAGATTTAGTTAGACCTATACTTAATTTTGTGTGATGTACAATCAAACTGATTGGAAAAGAAATCAATCAATCAATCAATCAATCAATGATACAAGTACTTGCATAACATGCATACCCCATGAAGGAGTCTATTCGTACAGGGGACCCACGGCTTTACGTGACTGCCCGACCAAGGAGCAAGTAGAGTAAAGTTTCTTGCCCAAGGAAACAAGGAGACGAAAACCGCCCGGCCCGGGCTCGAACCCACAATCTCTGTATTACGAAACCCGTGCTCTAACCGCTCGGCCACGCTCCGCTCTAGGAGAGGGATGTGCATTAAATGTGTACTTAACAAGTAGTATGCCTACTAATGTGTTGAATTTTGAGCTTGTGCTTTTCTGGCTTGGGTAATCCATCTTTGTTAATAACTCATGAAATAATAAAAATGCTGTGATATTCAAATTGCATCTAAAAGAGGGATGTAGTATACTTTGAGTCTCTTAAAGTTGGTATGTTTTTTATTATATCAACTTCAAAACAAATTCAAATCTATTTTCAAAAAGAGGATATGGGAACTCATTGTAAATGAGACCCCTCAAAACTTCTCCATATTGACAAATATTGTACAAGCCGTTTCCCAAAATTTGATTTGAATTTTGTGCCAAACTGGTGAAGACAAAAACAAAATATTTTAAGTGTTTTCAATATGTTAAAAACAAGCAAATTGTTGGGGCCTTAAGAAAGCAGGGTTGACAGCGCGCCTCTTATTGGTGAGAATTTTTATTTTTTTTGATAATAAAAAAAATGTATTGTACATGTTTTGTTGAAATAGAATTAGCTGTAACATCAAGGTGCATTGTAAATAAAATATGACTATATTTTGTTATAGTCATCAAATTTCTCTAACTTTGAAATGTAAATTTGTGTGGGTGGTTTGATATTTCAGCGGATAATTGTTATTTATTATTATATAACTCATACAAAGAGTCTTGTCATTTGATTGGTTAACAGGCGTTCATCATTTTTTACTCATCAGCAAAATGCATTTTTATTTTCCATTGCACTCGACCAGTGCAAATGAAAAATAAAAAATGCACTTGTTCGTCAATGCATAGTTGACTGTATAGTATAAACAGACCTTTCAAGTAAAGGCCTTAGAAGTGAAATGCATCAAATGACAAGAATCTTTACATGAGTTATATAAAACAAATAATGAATGTTTGAATTCAAATATTCTCATTCGATGAAAAATGAAATATTTCATTTCGGCTTCGCCTCGTTAAATGAAACATTTCATTTTTCATTTCATGAAAATATTACCATTGCACTCATAACATTCATTATTTGTATTCTAAATATCATGCTGTAGAAACTCACTATATGGTATTTTTCTTATTTTGCTTCATTATGTTTAAACAGTCTACTTGGCTAAGAATTGTGACAAATTATTCAGTGTTGATTCAACTTCGACGAATTACATTTTGTCTATACAGCAAATCAGATATGTTGGTTTTGTGAAAACGGAGCAAAATATAATGTGTCCATACGGTAGCTTCTACAGAATTACTGGAGAGATGTAACATATCTGATGTAAGATAAGCTGTAATAGAGTTTGTCCTATTATTTTTGATGTGTATATTTCAAATAACAAATCAGCATTCTACTTATTCATTTGATATATTGGAGATATGATAAGATGGAAACCAACTGTTTCCTAAGGCTGCGATCACATAGAAGTATACAGTATACGATATTCGATGGCTATATTTTATACAGGCACGGCGAGATATACGTTTAATTGGAATAGTGACCTCTTATGTGACCCGGTAGCCAGTAGCATCAAATTCACGTGTTCGATTAAGTCTACATACGTGCTCAAGTGAAATCGTGCACAGTATACCCGAATAGTATAGTTTTATGTGATCGCAGCCTTAAAGAAGATGCGAAGTGATTAAAAAAATTACTCATAGAAAATAGGATTTGATACCTGCCAAATTCGGGCGTCTGATGCAGCGTAGCAGATGCATAATTGTTGCACCATTCATTTGTTTCCCCCCCAAAAAAATGCACCAAGCTCAAATAAATAAGTGGAGTGAGGTTCACATATGTGACCCATCATATCGAAAGGTACCTTAATACCGGCAGAGTAAATTACGAGATACGGGCCATTGAAGCTGAGCATAGTCAAAAATCACATCCAAGGTCGAATTTCTTCAGAAACATTACCTTTGAAGTGTACTCTACCATATTAATCAGGCTCCAACATCCAAAACATAAGATTAATTTGTTAAAAAATAAGATAAAAATCCTTTCTCCATTCGAGTTTTACCAGTACAGAAACTTGATTTTCTCACAACTATAGTTTTCTGAATCAGCCTGATGCCTTTTACCAATTTGGATGTAACTTTGCAATCGAACATCCAATAACTAAAAGCAAGGTGTCATTTTAAAGCTTAAAATATAATCTTTCAGATGAGACCAAAAAAAAATCAATTTTCATTTTGGGACCCTAAAGGTACCTTTCGATATGATGGGTCAGATATAATGGTTTGGGTTAATATTACACTCGGCTGAACTAAACCTTTACTATTTTCTCACACTGCATAAACATACAGAGGATAACTATACTGGATCAATACCAAATAGATGGGCCTCATCACATCATAAATTGATACATATAAGTGTATGCGTATCTGAACACAGCACGGCTGCAGGAGACAGTGAGCGTTGTACGTGTGAATTGCACATCCATATATACGGCGTGCCTGTTAGTGGAATTATGTTTACTTACAGATGAAGAAAAGTCTCATACTTCCCGACCATTTAGTGTTAATCAAAGTATAATAGTATTTCCGTTGAATCTAAACACAAAAAGGGAACCATCCCTTTTTACCCTACATTGAGAAGAAGCTAACTCCTGAATGTTCAGTTAAGGATAACTCAACATACACTGAATAAACAAAGAAGACCAGTCAAAATACTTTTAAGTGTAAAACCTTTAAAATCTTTTATTATCAAATAATACAACTTCAATACAATATCTTTGAATTTTTGGTAAAATATCAACACACAGATTTCATAAATAATTCAAATTTGTTCTTTTCATACATGTATGAATATGTACAAAATTAAAAGAGCATTTCATTTATAAAAAGCATACAGGAATGTTATAATAACTACACAATACTTTTCAAGGCACAAATTTGCTCATCTACATTCATTTAGCAATAACAATAGCAATAACAATATCCAACAATTCTACAAAAAACAAACCCATGATCATTAAACTAAATCAAAATTTGGCATATGTAATGATTTCCTTAAATTGCATATCAAAATGAAAAAGAATTGTAGTTGAAAAATTGATAAATTTTATTTTAATTTGGTCCAGCCACCAATAGGTATTTATTTTGTTACATCTGTACTGAAATCAAATGGGTTTTTTCTTCGCATGAATAAGGCTCGATTACTTGGCTGTCTGTCACTAATTCATAAAATCCCTTTGGTTGAAAGTTGGGACTTTGCTGCCATTTTTGTAAAAACATAGAAATAGCTCCATACATATCTTTTTGCTTTATAATGACCATTGTGAGCTAAATATGTCTAAAAGCAAATTTCATACATCTTATCACATCATATTGTAAAATATTATGAGGGTTCATCTTACTTAAATAGTCCAGAAATCCCACTTACTGAGACCATTTCATCAGCTAGCACCTAATTTCCTCAACACCATTTGAGAAAAGTTGCTGTGGACAAAACAGTTTCAGTAAGTGTGATTTCTGGACTAAGATAACTCGTTATACAACAACCGTCCAGATGACCCTTCACAAGAATTTACAATTTACATTTTATTGTAGTCAACAAATAAGAAAGACTTGGAAAGATTTATACAATTGTCATTTACAGAAACACTTGAATATTTAGTCACCATATTATCTTTTTGTAAGGTAATTGTTGAGAACTATTTCCTTTGCAGTTTACCCTCAGAAAAAAATGTCTCTCAATTTCATCACTACCCAGGATTAGTGTCACCCTGGTCACATGACCACTGGTTGCCGACTGGCATCTGCAAAGCCGCAAAGCCGGTATGACATCGGTACAGCACCGGTGAATGATTGCGAGCTCTTGCGATGCCCGGTCGGTCTCCGATGGTTATTAGACCATAACCGAAGATATCGTATACAAGCCACAAGGTTTTAACTCGGAATTGAATTCTTGCAGAATGCTTCCTGTGTCTCTACAGCTTACAGACACAGACACCGGTCGGTGTCTGATCGGTGTCTGCTGAAATCTACCTGGTATAACGCCATAAACACATCGTAACCTCACCGCAAGGTTATGTGAACATGGTATGCGGGAGGATAAATACACATTGGCACAAAATAACCATGTTCAAACTGGCTTCCGAGTACCACGGTCACTTTTTTGTGTATAACTGCAGTAAAGAATAATCTTGCAGTCATGAAAATGACGTCTAGCGCAGACGTGAATGCAAGAAAGTTGTAACTGCAAAGGCTATGACGACAAAACCTACAAATTTGTATAAACATTTCAGGAGCTACCTATCTTAGACCAGGCATGTCCTAGACTGTATGTACAACATTCGAGGGGGTATCAAAAAGTTTTAAACTTCACCCAGAAGAAATAGAGCCAGGAATGTAATTTTATTACGAGTTACCTAAGTTATTTTTGCATAGTCAATGTGCAAAGTAACACATTTTCCCACTTTTAACTCTGACTGTCCATAGTTTGTTATTGCACGGATCCTCTCTATTAAAAAAAAAAGTTTTTATATTTCAAAGAAAATCAACATTTCCAGGCCGGCCATGTTTTATTACGTCATTGTGACGGCATTTATGTACAGATTTCCATAATTTTGGTATCAGAGTATCTGTGGAAAGAGGAAACCCCACCCTTTACTATAGCATCAAACAACTAAACTTTGGTTGTGCCATTAAGATTTTCATGGCCCTGTAACCTATCAAATGCAGGGACTTAAATACGCCGCATGCCTCAATTTCCTCCATGCAGCTTATGTGACAAGCGGGTAGGTAGATGACACCAAGCGTCACCTATAAAGAAAGTAAAACTACTTATGAGACCATTTCTGCACCATAATGTACATTAAGAACAGTGACTATTCTGGCACAGTTAAATTGATATAGTTCCATCCCTTCTGGGTAAAGTTTAAAACCTTTTGATATCCCCTCGTATATAGTGTGCAAGGTGAATTATGAAAAAAGGAAGCTATTTAACGTATGACTTTCTTGCATTTACTTGAGTTATAGCTCTGCACTAGACGTCATTTGCATATGTAGATTGTCTTAAAAAGGTTGAATCTGTTAACATGCCCTTACAACCATTAAACTAGGATGAACTTACCACAAAATAATATGGATGGATTAATAATGCACTAACTGGACGGATTAAGAACCTACTACTCGGCTAGATGTTGCACAAACGCATCCCTTTCTTTGGCAGTGACTATTAGAACATGAACTTCTTCCCATCTTAGATCTTCTTATACCCTCTTTTTATACATGTCCTCTTGTTTAGGAAAGTCAAAGGAAGTTTCATGACAGATAGACAGAAATACAATACTTACACATTACACAAGCCCACAGCATTCTAGCACCAAACTCAGTAAAGAATTGTAGAAATGTATTCACAATTTATGAAGAATGACACAGGCACCGATGTTTGTATACTCCTTGTTATAAACATGGATCTCTTAATTGATCAATATATTTTTTTATTAACAACCTGCACATATTTCATTAGCTTGGAAATATTTACAAAGAAAACATGTTCATTCCAGGGTGGTGTCAAACCCTTATTTTCAAAAATATTCAAATTGTAATTCAGCAGCTTATAACTAAATCCATATAAAAGTATACATTTCTAGAATTGGATTCACATGGTGAGCACAATGGGGTCAGTTTTGGTAGATTTTCTTTAATAACAAGTTAAAAACATTGTATCTGAACCTGTATCATTCTCCTTAAAATTATCTTACAAGTTATTCTCACACACGTCTACCTGACCCTGTGTAATACCTGTATGTATATTGTAGCTTCATATACCAGTAGGTGAGATCTCCTTTCAACTCAGCACACATTTCAGACCTGTCGTTATTCCGACAGTAGAAGTAGGAAAAGATGAGAGCGCACAAGATGGTAATAAGGAAGAACAGGATCATCAGGAGTATTGTAGTCACCCAGTCATCTGAAAAAAGGAGAAATGGAAATTATCAAATAGCTTCAATTGAAAATGTAAAAATAGCAATTATCATAATCAAAAATAAAGAATGGTATAAAATTATCTACCTGATGTTTGAAGTGTAGGGGCGAAGTCGACCAGGGGTGAAGGGGGTCCACTTAAGGGTCCAAATCTAGATACAAAAATGAGACATCTGGCAGGTTCATGCAGATAACTTTACGTGAATTGTAGGAGCAGAGTATTTTTTTTCAAAAATGGTTTACTGATTTTGCTACAAAATGAGAGATTCTGGTCACTGATGATAACACAATATATGAGTGGCCTCTAGAATAATTCTTATGATTAAAATATTTGATTACATACCTTGCTCAGTTGCAGGTGGGCTTGCTTTGTGCTCTTCAAACTGGACTTGAAGCTGTGGTGCACTTTGACTTTTACTCCCTGAAGGTGACTACGAACCTTGCTCAGTTGCATGCAGGCTTGGTTCATACTCTTCAAACTAGACTTGAAGCTGTGGAGCACTTTGACTTTGACTATCAGAAGATGACAACATACCTTGCTCAGTGGCAGGTGGGCTTGTTCATACTCTTCAAACTGGACTTGAAGCTGTGGAGCACTTTGACTTTTACTCTCAGAAGATGATTACATACCTTGCTCAGTTGCAGGTGGGCTTGGTTCATACTCTTCAAACTGGACTTGAAACTGTGGAGCACTTTGACTTTTACTCTCAGAAGATGA
>JXSR01S020508.1:9748-32922 GCA_000969725.1 Ophiothrix spiculata | reverse complement strand
TGCTGTTAGCTGTTGCTGCTTATGTAATCATCTGATAACTTAAGTATCGTGGTAACAATCGTATAGCTGTTTGGATAATTCAATTATATTTTTCACAGAGAATCTGAGGGAATAAAAAAGCAACTTTTTATGATGATTTTGTTACTAGAGATGCCTAATAAATGCTGTTGGTTGGTGTTGCTTATGTAATCAAAGTGGTAACAATCGTATAGCTGTTTGGAGGTTTCAATTATTTTCTGAATCTGAGGGAATATAAAAGCAAGTTGAACTTGCTTCTACTGCAACCTCGCAACAAGTCCACTGTTTCAGGAAGACACTCTAAAGAAATAGGCTACGTATTTGTAAGCCAACTCCATCACCATGATCACATACTAACTGAAGTTACATCTGCTTCTAAAAGTCTCTTTATGAAATCTTATATTTTGATCCGGGGGGGGGGGGCACTTTCATTATGGTTACGCAGGATGTGCCTCCGAATAGACCCCCATTTTTAAACCGGCTTGTTTTTTTATTTTGGCTTCTAACCACAAAACTTTAAATACTCAATGACCCCCCTTTTTTAATGGTCAGATACTCAATGACCTCGTTTTTTCTGATTCACTTCTGCCAATTTTGTTTGCTAATATGGCGTTTTTAAGGAAATTTTAACGACTATTTTCTTAATTTTCGCGCGCATTTTTAACAATATTGTAATTGTATAGCAATTTGAACTTAAAACAGGACTATTTTCAGTTTAAGTCATATGACACTAACTCAATGACCCCCATTTTGAAATCTTCAAACCTGGATGACCCCATTTTTATTTATGGTGTGTACCGAATTACCCCCTATTTTTTGTGCGCCAATTTGTACCGGATGGCCCCTACTTTTTACCTGTCTGAGGTACACCCCGCCACTTTAGATAGTGAGTGTCCCCCCCCCTGGGATTTTGATAGAGCTTATAAACGTATTATTATTGTATTGCATATATTGAATTGTATGATTGCATCGGCTTTTATTGTTTTGTATATTGTATTTTATTATATTCACTTCTGTTGTATCTATTGTATTATATTGTATCGTATCGTATCGTATTGTATTGTATTGTTTTGTATCGTATTGTATTGTATCGTATTGTATTGTATTGTTTTGTATTGCATTGCATTGCATTGCATTGTATTGTATTATATTATATTATATTATATTATATTTTCTTGTATTGTATTGCACATAATTAATAAAGTTACATCTTCTTCTAAAAGTAGTCTTTTTGAAATCTTATATTTTGATAGAGCTTATAAATGTATTGTTGTATTACGTACATTGAATTGTATACTTGCATCAGCTTGTATTTTTTTGTATATTGTATTTTATTATATTCACTTCTGTTGTATCTATTGTATTATATTGTATCGTATCGTATCGTATTGTATTGTATTGTTTTGTATCGTATTGTATTGTATTGTATCGTATCGTATTGTATTGTATTGTATTGTATTGTATCGTATCGTATTGTATGGTATTGTATTGTATTGTATTGTATTGTATTGTATCGTATCGTATCGTATCGTTATGTATCGTATTGCATTGTATTGTATTGTATTGTATTGTATTGTATTGTATCGTATCGTATTGTATGGTATTGTATTGTATTGTATTGTATTGTATTGTATCGTATCGTATCGTATCGTTATGTATCGTATTGCATTGTATTGTATTGTATTGGTATTTTATTAAATAGCAGCTGTTCAATATTCCTGTTGTTTTTAATTATTCTAAGCAAATACATAGGCCTAATTTCGAAAAGTTTGTAAAGATGTTAAAATGCATGATAGAGGAAAAGTTGGGACAACATTTTGCGAAAATATCAACAATGCCATCTTTATATTTTGTATAATATTTTTGGAAAAATCGTTATATACTGACGTTTAATATTATTTGAAAAGTTTTTCTCGGGTATCAAAGTGTGGTGTTACCATGACCGTATTGTTGCTTAGAAAATTCTATGGTGCATCTGTTTGGTTCGCCCTCTGATTCGTTCTGAAACTTATTTTAATGTTTTTACAATTTTTACAGAAACATAAAAGTATAAATGCCATCGTGTTTATTATGTTTTCAATAAGAATTTTACTAGTATTCTCCCAGATTCAATTCTTTAGAACCGCTTTTGAGGAAAAAATAAAATATTTTTGCTTTGACTATAGAAATCTAAAAATAATTCTGAAGAATTCTTGCATAATTTCAGCTCCCAAGACCCTCTAGCCAGATCTTTAAAAAAAATACTTTCAGAGGCCTATTTTTGTACAAAATCACTTAGGCGGACTTTTAGACATACATGTACCAGCCTTAGTTTTACATGTATCTTGGAATATTCGAGTTCTGCGTGACTGCCTTATTGCCATGATTGCCTTGTTGCCATTGGCGTGTGCAGGATTTTTCCTTGCAGGGGGCTTAACTTAGGGGGCTTGTTGACTTGTGTGGGGGGCTAAGTGTCAAACTCGTCAAAATTAGGCTGATTTTACACGATTTTTGCAACTCTGTAGGGGGCTTCAGTCCCCAAAGCCACCCCCTGAACACGCCACTGGTAGTACTACTGGTTGCAGTGTACAATCTATTGTTAAATCAGTCGATGAAACGTGTATTTACCACAATTGGAGTCGTTTATATTCATGATATCAAATCAAGTGTTATATTTATTATTCTTTTGAGCCTGATTTAACATGTTTTACCCGGGATTCTATACACATAAATTATTTGCACATCAAATATTCAAATTGGGCATAAGTAATCCGAGTTGTGTCAATATGGCGTCTTGATTTGTACTCTAAGGGGCGCACCATTAGATTTCCAGGGGGGAGCAGGAAGTTTTTCGGGGAAAAAATCCCCTCCATAGGCAGAAGAAAAAAAATCACCCCTGAATATGGAATAGGGGGAAAAACAGTAATTTCTTAGAAAAAAGAATTGACACCAAACGGGACGCGAAAAAAAAATCAGCCCAGAACCCTACTTCCTGCTCCTCCCCCCTGGAAATCTAATGGTGTCACAGATGATAGTTGAGCTTAATGCCGATAAAACAGGAATAAGCACGGATTTTTTTGTTTTATTCGAGCGGGTATGACATTTCAGGATTGCATTTATACCTTCACGTTGCTAATAGGGGTGCTAATACAGGGGAGGCATACCAAATCACATATTTCCTAACATTCATATTTGCGACAGTATGCATAACTTACCATGTGCGACATGACCTTACCCTTCCCTTCAATGTAATTGATGGGGAAAAGATTATCGGCAATGTGATATTCTTAGCTGAATGAGCTCAGGTGCAAAAGATTTTGAGCAGGGGTGCCAAAAATATGGATGGATATATAGATGTGACGATGATAAGCCAACAAGCGCATAGCGCATGCGTGAGCTGATGTCATATCTAAGTTTTAATCCAATAGGAATCGTCGTCTCAAGTATGATCATGCTTACAAAATGGCCGCTCACGAAAATATTTGTCCCCGTTTTTTTTTTTTTTTTTTTTTTTTTGCATTATTTTTGGTGGGTTAAGTAAAATAATGAAAAATGGGAGACAAATTTAGGAATTCCTTCTCATGGAAACCCGCGACCCAGTAGACCGGCACATCTACGTTCATCTGACAGGCATGAGAATCTTCCTGTTTAAACAGGAATTCCTGTTGTTGTTTTTTTTTTACTTTGTGGCCAAATGTATGTGTTTTCCTGTTTTTCCACATTGTTCCTTTTTTTTTATAGAATTTCATTCTCATGCCTGATCTGAGTACCCCCTCTTTGAATCCCCATGGGACTGTTGTACTTTTTCATTTGTAGCGATGGAATTCAAAGTACTTGTTTTGATTTGTAGATATGTTAAATGCTTTGTGCTGTTTGCTGTCTAATAACTTCCAATTACCACGATTACGCATATATGAATCAGCAAAATGTTACGGGGCAAATTGAGTTCTAGGGAATTAGAAATAAATACAAGTGTTGGTAACTTGTATTTTGATTCAGATCCAAATTCCGAGTCAGATAATATTGTATTTTATATACAAATAAAACTTTAATGTTGGTTTTGGCATGTGATTCTTGAATTAATTTCAAATATCTAAAAATATCCACATTACATACGCGTAATGCTATAATTTCTGAATTCCAAATCATTCGCTGCACACTCAATAATGTGTAGTACCCTGGATGCATTCTCGCGAGTTCCCGGATGTAGTGAATCAAATTCTGATTGGAACTAATCATGTACAACATCCTGTTAGAATTCACATTGACCTCAAGGCTCTCTGGGAACGCATCAAATACCATAACAAACTACACCAACAAACAAAAAACAAATATCAGATACAAAATGGTCAGTATATGCGACACTGACCACATGATGAAGCCCCTGGGATGAACTTGGAATGCCAAACGAAAAAGGATCAAAACAGTAGTGCAGACAAGGATACCAAACCAAGCTGCCACGGGGAAAAGGGACTAAGTATCTTGCTCAAGGACGCAAAAGAGAAGTGACTTCAAATAAACTTGCACTCTCAGTTTTAATGGATCCAAAGTATGCATCAAAGTGTCAATACTGTTATATCCACAACAAGAAAATGCTTTCAATAGAAGAAATGCCCGGGTAATATCTGCTATAGGCCTAATGAAACTTCAACCTGATATAATAATGTAAACAAACAATAGCCATTATACTCCAAAAGGTATATTAGTGTCGGATATCGCTATGGATGGTCTATCTGAATGTACTGAACATAAGTCGTGTAAACTATGCCAGTCACTTTCAAGAACAATTTCCCTTAAGCATTGTTAAGTGTACAACTTCACGTCAAATTTCCTGTTCTGTAATCGATGTGTCTTGGATGAATATTAAAGGCATTTCGAAGACAAAAATGCTCACATTATGTCTGTCTCGTGACGTGGTTTACTTTTAAAATGCGAAACCGTAACATGGTACAACGTGGATATGAAAGAATGAAGAGTTCAAACATGCATGGGTACTCTGCATTCGACGTAATTTGCTCTGTCAAATCTAATAGCCTTTCATGTTAGGTTGTTTTCCCGAGAAACTGTTAGCAAAATTGAGAATAACAAAGTTTCATATTAAATGTATTTTTATGCAATCGTCAGGCAGGTCCGAGGTTTGACCACTTTTATTCAAAAGGTAAATTCTGAACGAGACAGTCTACATGGTCTAGGCGATGTCCACAAAATTAATGTTGATATACAAAGTAGAATCAGACGATTAATTTCAGTGGTTTATATATTTGGTTACTTAGCACGCTGACATAACCAAATAATTATACCCCTATATATTTAAAGTAACACTACACAATCATATATAAATTACATTGGTCTAGATGTCCAAATGGTCTACAATGTCATGAATGTCCAACTTAGCCCTTGTTTCGGGCTGTCAATATTGTTCAATTTAGTTTACACCATGTCTGGTACTCTCTGAATCAAACTAAATTCCCAGTAGCCCTTATTGTTCAATTTAGTTTACACCATGTCTGGTACTCTCTGAATCAAACTAAATTCCCAGTGAAAGATCAGCCCTTGCATTCTCGGATCAGTCTTGTCGGAATTATGGAATAAACCTGGAGGCAGTGTTAAGTTAGTCAACTTATCTCTACCTCCTGTTGTGTGGCCATGTGCAGCGAGAAATGATATAATAGCTTAAATTTGTAGAGTGTAAATTTTCACTAGATTAAAATCCCAGAGTTTTACTAACAAAATGCATATACATGTATATGATATCGATATGAAGATGATGAAAAGAATATTTTTCTAAACCATATAACATATATCAGAATTGTGAAAAAATAACTCCTGATTTCTTTGAGTTGAAAATAACCACACTTTCAAAAGTTAGTGAAGTTCACTCTGCACAAAGGGCTAAGAACATTGATAATGTGTATTATGAGCCTACTGGCTATGTTTACAATCTCAAGTTTGGAAGTAAAAGTGTGCCTTTGGTCATTATCAGACAAATTGATTGAATTGTGGTTAATATTATAGATCAATGTTTAGATATCCAATTCATCTGGGAGTCATCAAGTCTTTGCCAGAAAAGCTAGTTCCCTTCGCCCGGGCAGCGCGCTGCGCGCGCTGCCCGGGCTCATTGCTGAGTCCGTGGGAGGGGAGATCAGGGGAACGATACTAGTTCTAGTCCAACTACGCTAGAACAAGGGTTGTCACCAAAACACTGCCGATGCAACGCCCGTGTGTGGCTTGCTATTGCTGAACACTTTTCAGGGTCCGAAAGATCCCGGTGTAATAGGAATAATAGTCCCCTGATCTTACTGTCTGGGTTGTACAGTAAAGGAGGACCTTTATCACTTTTACACCGGGTTTGAGTGCCTTGCTCGAATACGTGAAAATATGAGTTTTAGGGATTTAAACTTGATAGCTTCAAAGTCATTGATAGTGTTTTTAGTTTTATTTTTCTCATATTTCGGTGAAATCTGGAACGTGTTATATACTATATTTAAAGGGACTAGCCTAGATTCCACTTAGAATTAAAAACTTATGGAAATGCTTTAAATACAGCTTAAAAGTGTAATAAATCCAAAAAAGTACAAACATGTACACAGAAATGGCTGAAATTGACAGCGAATTGATTTGCAATATATCTATATGTGATAGTGGTGTGACTATCCGGTGTTTTCTAAATGATTTATCCTAAATTTGTACGTCATATGGATTTACCAGATAAAAGATCAAATGAAGCTCTTGGAGATAAGTAAATAAATATCAAAAGAGAAACAAGATCTTTTTAAGATTTATACATGTGAAAAAAATATATAGTCAGAAAATCAGCGGACAGGATCTAAGCCAGTCCCTTTAATTCCTCGAAAACTACAGGTGACTTTGTTAATAAAGAGATTGAAATGTAAAAAAATATATATATTACATCCGATATCTAGACATAATGCAATATCTGAAAATCTGGCTATTTTGTAGAGGGAGTCAGGAACAGAATAATTGGATTTGCTGCCAGGTGCGTATAGAAAGAAATCATAAACAAATAAAATACAGCAAATCAGCACAACGGAAATTGAAAAATTTGTTTCATCTTTTAATATACAGCGCGGAGGAAATATATTGAATCTAAAAATGATGACTAAAAATTCATTAAAAAAAATGATATGTAAGTGTTATTAATTGACATCCTGGTTGATGGAGTGACCATGAGTAAAATACTTTCCTGTTGTGAAAGCGAGTCCGACACTGCGCTAGTCCGAAAATGAAATACACGGCGCTAGTCCGACAATGCGTTAGTCCGACACTGCGCTAGTCCGAAAATGACATACACGGCGCTATAGTCCGAATCTGAAAAACACTGCGCTAGTCCGACATTTATGTCGGACTAGCGCAGTGGAGTTTAGATTCGGACTAGCGCAGTGGATTTCTGTTTAAAACATACACAGTACATTTTTGTCGGCCTAGTGCATTGGTTTACAAATTCGGACTAGCGCAGTGTATGTCATTTTCGGACTAGCGCAGTGTATTTTCATTTAAAAATTCGGACTAGCGCAGTGTCGAACTAGCACAGTGGTTTTCATTTTCGGACTGACGCATTGTATTTTCGGACTAGCGCAGTGGTTTTCATTTTCGGACTAGCGCACCTCCAAGGTATAGGAAAATTGTGTAGTCGGACTAGCGCATTGTCGGACTAGCGGGTGCATCCCGTGTCTTTAGAGGAATATTACTAGCATCACTGAGATCAATAATGCTACAGATGATAAGAATCTCATCACGTCTTAGAACTTTCCTGTTTGATCTGGAATTCCAGTCATGTTTTATTTTGATGGAAGCGGATGTTTAGAGCCTTTGTCGATCATGAAAGACAAACATGAGCTAAAGAGGGATTATCCATGCAAGATTATGTTGTTTTTCAGAAGATGCAGACATCTTTCTTCATATCTTGTCTTATGAAGTACAAAGGGACAGAGATGCAAATTTAAGATTTATTATTTTTTCCTTCTTCATTTCTTCTTTTTTATTTTCATTTTGCATTATTACTATTTGTTTAGCTTTGAAATAGAAATTGTTCTTTCATAAAAGAGACAATTATATCATTTGGAAAAATATGACGGATGAGAAACAGCTTTTAATATATTTACATTTTGGGTGCGAACTTGAGATGTTTGTTTGCTTGTTGATTTGTGTGTTTGCTTGTTTGTTTGTTTGTTTTGATGTTTTTTAATCATCTTGCTGGGTTACATAATATGCTTGATTTTTATCTAAGACTAGTAAGAGTGTATGGAACGTAAGTTCTGTCGAAAGGGTCAACAGTTTTGACGTGCTGAGACGCGTATTCCATTAAAAATGTTTGAATTTCCAAAACATTTTGTCGTATATGTCTATTTTTATATGTCTATTCCATTTTTTTTTTAAAGTGAGTCAATGGAAAATTCCTTATAATATAGGGACTGGAAGAGCATGGGCCTGGGAGCATGGGTTTGAACTGGATTTTCTGTCTGTCTATATGATTATACTGTAATAGTAATCGTATCAAATGGTATAATGTATACATTAAAACTACAAAAAACGTAAATGATCCATCAGAAATTGGCTAATAAAAGATGCTTAATGTTCACATTACATTAATGACATAAAAATATGCATCATAATGATGCATATTCCATTAAAGCTATTTCGGTTGGATAAACTGATGGTCATATAAAACTGTGGCTGATGTGATACTAGTATTCGGTTTGCATTAATTTGGTAGAGACATGCTACACAGTTTTTGTTGGACATTGGTGTTGCCAGGGTAAACATGGTAAAAAGCATTTTGAACCGGGGGGGGGGGGCAATTATGTTTACCGTCCCGATATCAGACCAAAGTCATGTTTCGCCTCGATGAAAAACCGTCAGTGACAGAGCCTGATTTTCAAATGGGCGGTGAAAATGGAGTCAAATTGAATTTGCATGTGCAATGCGCGGGGAAAAAATCAAATAGCTAATTACAGCTAAAATTCGATATGAAATCTTGAATTCGTACAAAAAAATTGTTGATTATTTAGACTACAAATGACATCAAATCATATGGTCACGGTAAACGTATGTCGGTATTAGTTTTGGTGTGGGACGTTGGTATTAGTTGTGGTGGTTGGTGGTCGCTGTTTTTGTTATTGGTCATGTTTGTGTTGGTGGTTGTCCAGTGGCGTACCTGCCTTCTTCGGTCAGAGGGACACGGTCCACGGAAAATATGTGATTATACACCTTTTTTTTTTAATGCGCACATAGCGCGCGGAAAATTTTCGCCAAATTCAGCTAAAAACCAGCAGGGTAGCTGTCATCTATGATCAAGGGGAGGAGCCAGTGACAAGATTCAAACAAAATGATGTGATTTTTTTATGCGCGTGTATTGCGCGATGTTGGGTGTGGTGTTGATGACGTTTGTCGTATGGTGGTAGTATGATGTTGTCGATGTTGATGATGTTGGTGACGCTGGATGTGGCGGTGCATGACGGCACAGACAGTGGCACTGGTTGTTATTAATGGAAGTTTACATAAAACTTCCTTTTTTCAATGGTACAAGTTTAACAGACCAGTCCCTTATAATCCGCAAAGTAAAAAAAGAATAAAACAACTATATGCAAGAACTAAAACAACTCTACTTAAAGCAACTTTAACTTTCTTCAAAAGATCTTAAACATGTTGAAACGCAGATATTATTCAAGAACTATTTTAACATTATTGTCGGAAATCGCTACAGCTACTCCCGGGCATCTACTGTACAGGAGCCATCTCAACCTAAACCCGTTGCCTGTACTATATAATAGTAAAACTATATTTTCTGCTAAGAACATTTCCCTGTCAGTTAAAGCTTCCAGTCAAATTTCCTGTTCTTTTTGATGTCTGTATGTAAACCATAAATATTTGGTTTAACATGCGAAAGCAATATCACAAATTGAAAGAGTGCAGTGACTGGGTCTTGAAGCTTGGGTCTCGTTTTTTCCCAGGGGCTGCCTATTTTGTGCGCTGGTTGATCCTATCACTGGATATCCCATTTGTTTTCCTTTGCGAAATATGTTATATAATTTTGGAGGGGTAAAATTATGTAATTCAATATTGAATATCAGAACCTTTTAGACGAAACGGGGCTCTATACATACTATATTGAGGACAAAAAGGGTTCGTAATAGCACCTTTTTTCTGAGAGAAGATACTAGTATGTAGAATACAATATAGGGCATATAACTAAGGAGCAGGGGCGTATTTAACGGTACCAGCTCTGATCGTCCGGGGGCAAGACTCAAAAAGCTTCCCGATTTTTGTAATGGCTTGGAGGCAGTGATGGCGCTTTTTAACGCACGCGTAGCGCGCGCGCAAAAATATTTGGACAAATGTGTTCATTTTAGCTAAAAACGCCTATTTTCTCCTTTCCCTTTTCTCTTCCTTCCTTTTCTTTCGTTTTCTCTTTTCCTTCCCCTTTCCCCTCTTCTTTCCCCTTTCCCCTCTTCTTTCCCCTTTCTCTTCTTCCCTTCCATTTTTTTGCTCTCCTTCCCGATTCCCCCCCACACAATTGGTTACGCCTCTGATAAGGAGTTCATATGAGCCCGCTCCTTGATATAACAGGCGAGGTGGTGATAACATGTGCAATAGTGGGAGGGTTTGCCGGTGTAAGTTGCTTGCTTCAGAGTTAGGTTGATTACAGGTGTGTGGGGTTAATATTTTTGTTTTACCCATTGTATGTGTATCTGAATGTATTTAAAATATTTTGAATGTATATAATTAATGTATTATTGTATATTGTCATAGTTTTAATGCCTTTATTGTAAGAAAATGCACCAGTGTGGACCACGATGCTGTTCTAATGAAATTGAAATTCAGATTGAAAAATTAAAATTGTGAGGGTGTGCTGGTTGGTTTATTCGTTCGTTTGTCTGTTTATTCAAGAGTTCTAAGATATCGGTAATAATGGTTTCATTCAATAGACTTAGTCAAAAGTCAGATAATGCTGAGTCAGCTCTAGCTAACTACTATTAAGGTCTAGGGAAAATATTAGTCAATTTTGTCACAATTCAGGTCAGAAACATCATTGCTGTAATTCATAACATCATTTTTTTTTCACGTAGACATGCATAGGATTTACTTCCCTGAATCATAGAGTGCAAGCTCTTACTGTAGATTAATAGTCAGATTGCCGTGAACACGGGAAAGATAGAAGAAATGCGCTCATCCTTAACCCAAGATTGACCACTTGAAACAAAGTCTAATAAATCGGATCAGATTAAATATCGTTTACTTGGTTTACATAGTTTATGTTCCATAACATGGTGAAATACGATGAAAATGTTTCGGTGATTTATGTGCGATTTGAGCTTTCAAAAAACATTCGGAGAAACGGCCGTTCGGAGCAAAAACCATTCGGAGAAATGACACGTCGGAACAACGGCCTGTCCCCATTTATGAGCCTGGCCTCCTTCGCATCGAGCCTACAGATAAAGATCATGGGGATGTATGCTTTCTAACGCCTGTTATCAGAGGGAAACAGACACTGGAAGACGAGCCAAGAGAGTGTCTTCCTTTAGTCTTAAAGGTTCCTATCACATTATCATCCCCGGGGTTCAACCGGGAGTAAAACTCAATTTAACAACATCTTGGAGCCCACTTGAAGATAAGCTTCCTTTAGTTTACTTGGTACCAAGTACCCAGTTGGGTTTCCTTGCATGGCGAAAGCATAGATACAAGATAATGATACTTTTGATGTCAAATTACAGCGCATATTTATCTAATCCAAAAAATTCATCTCCAAATTCTTTACAGTTTTGGAGATACGGCATAATACGCAAAATAAATTCATATCTAGCCTATGTATACCTACTTTTTATCTATTATGTTTAACATCCTCATCCCCAGAGTTGCATACCTTTCTTGCCTCTGAAATACAAACAATTGGCAAGTTAATGCATTTCAGAGGCTAAGGTCAATTAGTTAAAGTAAATTAGGTGTAGGCCTATACTTTAATACTCCAAGCACATGAGAAATTGGTGTAATTTGTTTGTTGAACTAAAGACTTTCGTTGAACCTACCCAGGGAGGTAACTTATTACTTAGGCCTACAGAAGTGGTTAGACCTGACATGCCGTTAAAAAATCAGGTTCTCTGGTATTTCAAACCGTCCTTTTTCTTCACAAACTTGATATTTTCAAAATTTGCATCAAGAGGCGAAAAATGGGCATTCTTCACATACTTTTTAAAATTTGTGAAAAAGTGGCAAAAATTTTGATGAAATATTGCAATTTTTGAATGAATTTTGATTCATAATTTGGGATATTTGGTACATGGATATGCGTAGGGCCTACAGTTTTCCTGCATACAGTACTTGTATGTGTGACATTTCAAATTTCTTAATAATAGTGACACGTTCCTATACCCAAACTTGGAATAGCCAATCCCCCTCCCGGTGTTGAGACACCGCATATGGGATAAGGTGCTGCTGGGCAAAAAAAACAACTTCCTTTAGGGACCGTTCACAAACACTTGTTGGGGGGGGGGGGGGGGGGGGGGGGGGGGGGCGACCTCGATTTTTTTTTTCAAGGCACCCCCCCCCCCTTACGAGGGTGAACAAATCTTAAGCCCCCTCGCCCATTTTGCATCAAGCCCCCCCCCCCCCAACAAGTGTTTGTGAACGGTCCCTTATGTGGCACATGTGCAGCATATACACCTATTATAGGCCCTATACATACATTACAATGTAGGTTGTCGGATCTTTCACTTGTTGATCATTTGTTGATCAACTTTGCATGAAATTGGGCGATGCGGCAAAACAAAGATTTGGGCAAAGTAACCAAAAACAGAAAATGGTGTTTTAACATGTTCAAGGGAACCGGTATGAGCCCAAAGTTCGTTGTCCCCATTTTATTTGTTTCATTAAACTGACGTCCTTGTCACGGCCATCAACTCACAATTGTGGCATACCACAAAACAATTATTATCATGATGTATGACTATATCGTTTATTCAAGTTCAAAACCAACAACTCGATACACACCACATTTCAGGGACAATCTTATATGATTCAACCGGTCCAGGCCCTTCAAAATATACGGTTTTATAGGCCTACTGTCTGAGTACTATATGAGGGGTGCTCTGGCAAAAAGAGAGGAAAGTCGCAAATTTCAACATTGAGTTTATGGCATATTCTAATTCTCCATAATCTCGGCTTTTGAATGATATTTATAATATGTCACACTTTCTTTCTCCGCCATTTAGAGATCGAAATCAAAAGCAGTCCACTGAATATATTGCAAATAAAATGTGTCCCGTCATATCTAAACGTACCTTAATACCGGCATAGTAAATTACGAGATACGGGCAATTGAAGCTGAGCATAATCAAAAATCACGTCCAAGGTCGAATTTCTAATTTCATCAGAAATGTTACCTTTGATGTGTATTCTATTATATTATTAAATCAGGTTCCAACATCCAAAACATAAGACAAATGTTTTAAAAACCGAGATAAAAATCCTTTCTCCATTCACGTTTAACCAGTACAGAAACTTTAAACTTGATTTTCTCAGAACTTTAGTTTTCGGAATCAGCCCGATACCTTTTACCAATTTGGATGTAACTTTGTAATCGAACATCCAATAACCAAAAGCAAGGTGTCATTTTAAAGCTTAAAATATAATCTTTCAGATGAGACCAAAAAATCAATTTAAATTTTGCCGACTTTAAGGTACCTTTCGATATGACGGGTCACAAATTAGCTGCAAATCGATTTCAAAGAAATTGATTACTACAGTGTGTAATAGCAACATGCAGCCGTGAATAATTGCACTTCCCGGCAAAGTTGACCTTCAAAACTTTATGTAGGCCTATAGGGTAACACATATGCATAAAGGCGTTTTATGTCAAAAAAACACAAAATTTGACCTTTTCACCCCATTTGTACTTTAGATGCCATTTATTCAAAACGAAGATTTGCGACTTTCCTCTCATTTTGACAGAGCAGCCCACATATAGCTGTTTTTTCTGCCAGGGTCTTTGATTTTTTTGTCATCAAAATTAGGTCATCGTCACACAACGATCATGAGCACTCGTCAAAGCCGTATCTCCCAATATCAGTAAATCTTTTACGTAACATTTCGTAATATTGTTTGGAGTTTTCATTAATAGTCTGAACCCAGGGAATAGTCTGATCCCAGGGGTCTGACAGTCTTTTCGTCAGTCAGAATTTTATTTTAATACAATTTGTTATGTACTGTTCACAGCATATATATCATAAAGAAGTACAATAAAGTAATAGAATCAAAAAGTTCCATTCGAAACAGACAGTGAACCTATAAATGAAAGGCTTAGGTCAAATAATCAGTCATGTCATGTCAGTGTATTCTTTTAATTGGTTTTGTACAAATTTGTCAAAAGTCGTGTTTAAGTTCAGTGGTAACACCTTTTACTATTAAAATGTAAACAGGTAGGCCTATACTTTAAACAGCAGTTACTTCATAAATAATAGACCGCATATACCATCATTCAAAAATGCACGATTGTCAAGAGTTTTGATGCGGTCAAAAGGTAACCTCATGAATCAAACTGAAGGTTGCTTTTATTCAGAAAATAAGCATCTTGATATCAAATCATTCCTATCGATTGAATCACAAAATAGTTGAATCGTATAGAAAATTAGAAAATTGGTAAATGGTCTATTTAGGGGCCTACACTGTAAATTTGGTGTTTTGAATTTAAACATTTCCTTGTACACTTAATTTGACACTTATCAGTAGAAGTGTGTTTTAGACAAATTTAGTTCATTTGATAAGATTGTCAAAATCATACATCAAGTCATTATATATTGAAAGTTACATCATTATAATATAATATTATATATACATGATCCCATTTTGAAATATATGCTTAGGTTTCAAACACTAATCAAAACACTAGTTTGTCCATACTTTCTAAACATGTTTAGTATCTAATCACAATCTAAACATTAGACTCTTCAGCAGAATGATATTGAATACACTGTTTTCAATGAGCAAATGTTATTTGATATCTGAGGAAGAGTCGGACATGCTTAGGTTGTAAACATGTTTAGCTACCTAATGACCAGTTTGTCCATAAACACCTCATTTACAGTGTAGGGCCTATAGGGTCAATTAAATCATAGAATATGTTTACGGTCTATAATTAAATACCGATCTTATCAGGCGCGTAGCCAGGGGGTCAAAACAACTAAAATTAGTTTAGGGTCGACTTAAACGAAAAATTTTCCTCAAAAAGGTCCACTTTTTAAAAATCCACACCTTGAAATATTCCCGACTACGGGCCAGGGGCCGTTTTCATAAAACTCCCTTACACTTAAACTTAAGTGTTTTACACTTAAGTGTAAGTGTAAGTGAAACACTTAAGTGTTTCACTTAACTTAAGTGTTTCTCTTAACTTTAAAGCTTAATTTCTGCTTTATTGCAGTGTCATTTTCGTTCTTTTTCACTGTAATTTTAAGTGCAAAAATCCTAACTATAATTTGTAAAAAATATTTCACAGGAATAAACTGACTCTCTTTAGTCACACTGGATGTGTTTTCTTGTATGAAAAAGAAAATCGTTTGAAATATATGCTATATAATACCCATGTGACCTAAGGGCAACTCGTAAGGGTGCTCCAAGGTCCCCTTAATAAAAGTTGCCCTTAAAATCATAAGAGTTAAGGGATTCCCTTAAACTCTAAGAGTCTGTCTTAAAATTCAGCAGATTTAAGGGAAACTCTTTTAAGTGTGCTTTATGAATACGGCCCCTGGAGATTACTATGATGAGCAATGAGTATCTGTAAATTGGAGTCCGCCTGCATAGTAACAGGCCTATTATGTGACTCGCCATAACACAAAAGAGGGATTGTCTATACCTGCACTTGTGGCTGATTCACAAACACTATCAACCAGTGATAGTCAATTTAATCAAAGGCTAGCTACTTGAGGTAAACATAAATGCACACAATTACTGGCATAAGTGGAGGCCAACAAGTACCGTAAATCTGAATGAAGAGTCGGAAATTTGTACTTTCCCGAAATAAAATTGTACATATCCATAATATAGACCTTTTAAGTCTACATAAAAGAAATTAAAAATCGGCTGATTTTAATTATCAGATAAATATAAAATTCAAAAGGCGGTATAACGGGTTAAGTCTATGTTGAAAGAACCCTCCAGCATCTGTTGTGCTAACCGTATAGGATCACACAACGCGACTAAAAATCCCGAGGAGTGGTAATTTTTGAAAGTTTCATCGGTACTGAAACTTTATCGTCATTAATTTTATGTTTGTTAATAGAAGTAATAAAAGTAATGTTAAAACAAACAATAACATCAATTTTCTATCTCAGCATGTATGTCAATATATGATTGATTATACCATGCTGTATCCGATATGAAGTCAAATGTAAAGTCTAGATGTGTTGTTATAAAATCAATGCAGCCAAACTAAACATGATGAATTACCATTGATTTGCAATAAAAATAACAACGGCAGTATGATCAAAATCGAGCCAAATATCCTGGGGGCCACTGTCATTGCAAAGTAGACACCATGCTCATACATGGCCTTTCAAAATGCAAGTATTCATCCATCGTTCATATTATACCCTAAACAAGTATTTTGTTATGTATTTCCCACCCTTAACAAGTATTTTAGAATCAAATCCATGAATCATAAAAACATACCCATTTCAAGTAAGCCTTCATCAATGTCTACCTGAAAACATTGTTAATCTTCTTGGCTATTTGATTGCCCTTTTAACAACATCTTGCTCATAACGTAAATAGCAGAGTTAAATGAAGCTAAACAAGTTACAGGCAATTGTTCTTTTTGATTGAAATCGGCATTTTTAAAAAAGATTTGATTTTGATACCCTTAACAAGTACCAAGCTTTTGTAAACTACCCTTATTTCGATTTTTTTGCAATTTTGATATCTTTTCCAGTGTACTCAAGTATAATAGTATCGCCTAATGGTGTCCACCTTGTAATGTCAGTGCCCCCCCTCCCACCGGGCCAAATATCTCCCTTTGGTTGAAGGGAAACTGTAACAGTTGGACTCCAGAGGTTTGCCATTTCATTTCCCCCGATAGTCTTTGTTGATGTAATGAAAGAGCTGGTGCTATTGATTTGGCCAACAAGGCGGGTGACATTCTATTTCATTCAAAGATGTTAAGTCAGTGGATTACATTTGTGAATACCCTGCTTTTCAGTCATTGATTTGCTTGCTGAAAAACAAATAATGTCAAACGGAGTTCTATTTTGATCAAGTTTTAACAATATGTTTGACCTAAAAAACACATTGGCCTTAAGGGTGCAATATCTATTCAACGATACAAAAATGACATAATATAGGCCTATGATTATGACAGAGGCATGATTTGCACGTGTGAGGCCCATGTTGCGAAGTTTTATTTCAAATCTAGATTGATTTTTAAATTGTGACGTACTTTGATGCACATTGGCACCTTTTGAACTTGGATTCAGAGCTATAAAACTAAAAGGTCTGGGCCCCTATAGACCGACCAAAATACGCTTATGAAATATTTCAGAAGCCCGCTATTTCCACTCATGTACATATTGCCTATATGGTGAATACAGAATTTATTTTAATAATGAAAAACGCACGTGATTTTTACATTATTAGTAATGATTTATGATTCACCCTTTCAAATATGCCATACCCACCCATCTGTGTTTGGCAAGCTGTAACATGCTGATTGCTGTACTTGTACATGTATCAACTGGAAAGCCAACTCACTCAAGGTCAAATAAGGCCAAAAGTCCCTAAAAGGCAGTTTCTATGGAAAATTCACGATCACGTGATTGGAAATGATGCATAGCGATGGTTTCGAGTTCAACAGTTCACCACTGCAACTTTTCACAATCTGTTGAACATTTTAGTGCACGGGCCTAAAGGCATATAATGTACTACATTGTAATTATAAAGGGAGAGGGTGGTATGACTGGTATCAGATATAGGTGAAATCTAAAATATATATTAGCTATATCAAAGTAACATTTATTTAAATTACGAAATTCTGGTTCAGGGATTCTGGTCCAAAAAACACCACTAACGCAACGAAGGACAAAATCGTTTGCTTTCAAACAAACTCATTTGCATTCAAACAGACAAATTTATAGGAAGGAAGCAATGATGATCCCAAGGTTTCAAACTCCCTGAAATAACGTTCAATAATACCAGCTAATTAAACGATAAATCTCTGATTATGATGCATAAGAGCCACTTAATTAACTATAATACAGCAGTATATAATACTCCGGCAAAGCTGACTCAACCATCAATATTGTTAGATAGATTATTCACATATCGCATCCGAATATTAGCTTCCAGAGAGTTATTTTTAGCATGATTGAAAAGTGTCATTAACGTTGTTTTTATTCATGAGTTTTTATATATCAAAATGTCTTTTCTGATTCAAATCATGTTCACTCTAAAATGTCTCGTTTTGGTAACTATAATATTGACACTTTTTGAAAGGTTATTAAGATTTTTTTACCATATTTCAGAAACAAATGAGAGAATTTCTTATTTTAACATCGATACAATTAATGACCTGTCCAATTTCAATCAGTTAAACATTGGAGTACGGCCTATATATAGACCCTATAATGGCCCAGTAATTGAAAAAACCTGAACGTATTTTCTTCTTAGCGTATAATTTGCTATATTTGCAAGCAAAACAGCTAAATTTAGCAAACAAAGCTAGACCAAACAAACACAATTTAATTAAAAAAATAATAATTCCGGATGATGCACAATGAAACTATTTCGTTCAAGTTTATCCAAGTTACTCAATATATGTTCCAAGAATCACAACGCCAATGACCATGACTAGAACAAAGAGTGAATAATATTTTTAGGAACATGTGACAAATGGACCCACAATGATCAGGAAATGAGATTCGATAAGAATTGTTCTTTGAATATGACTAACTTTTGTTTTTTACTCCATTTGTGGTAAAGCTCCAAAGATATGAGGGTTTGTTAATTTCGAAATTTGCCTATAGGTCCTATTGTTAATTCTTTGCAAATTAATGTACTTCTTGAAGTTTTCTCTAAATATGACCAACGTTTGATTTTACTCTATTTGTGGTAAAGCTACATAGATATAATATAATATATATTTTAATATATATATTAAGTTTTGTTTTGCAAAATAGGCATAGGTCTAAAATAATGATTAAAAACCAGAAAGTTTTCTTTGAATACAACCAAGTTTTGTTTAGGCCTACTCTATTTGTGGTATACGCTACAATTATGAGGTTTCGTTTGAATATTTTCGTTATTTTACAGAAGATTTTTTTTTATGAAGTTATTAAACATACATTACAATGCACATGAGATAATTCCTACATCTGCAGTGTTGGTCATCTATGTCATTTTAATATGTTGTTTATGTCATTTCATATAAATATGAAATGACATCATTTTAATATGCTTTCTGTCTTTACAAAGTGGGAGTGACTGTCGATGGACTTGGACTACTTAGGTCTCAAGGTTTCGGTTCATTCGTGTGTTACTAATGAAGAACTTTGAAAAACAATCGAAAATCATTAGCACTGTCTGGATAAAGGTGAAATCAAATCGATGGATCCTTTGAAATTTGAATGCATACATAATTGTTACTACCTTCGGGCAACCTTCACTGCAATATCTAGAGTAAAGGCCAAAACAATACTTTTTTGAGGCTTACGAAATATATATAGTTTTAGCACAAGTAGCCGTGTCAAATAAAACATGCTCCAATGTCTACAACATTTGGTCAAGAGGAATTTCAATTTTGCAAAAATCTGTTCGAAGCAAATAAGAACTCAAATTCATTATATTTGTCTCCATTTTGGTATACGTTTTCTGAAAGTGATATGTCAGAGTCAGACACCACTATCAAAGCGAATTCATGCTCTATTTACATATCCATTGTTGTATCACGAGGTCATCTAATAAATTAACAATAATATATTCCCGATAAATATGGGACATCTGAATGCAGCTATCTATCTATCATGTCAACCAGATGGCAATGGGATAAAACTTCTCGCAGTGAATTTCATTTCTGATAATTTCAATTGGAGTTACTAGTATTTTGAACCGTCTTAGCTGAATCCCCCGGGAGGGGCACTCTCTTACATAGTAACGTATATACCTGCCCCTATATCAGCTTTCGAAATATAAGGAAAAAAGGTGATAAAAACATGTTGTAAAATAGGGGGTCATTCCCCATGGGTCATTCGGTGTAGATGGTGATAAAACTGGGTCATTCGGAGCTATCCGTTGAAAAAAATTGATAAAATGAAATCATTCAGTGTTTTGGGAATAAATAGGCCTAAGTCCAATTATGAAAAGCAATTGTTGATTAAATTATATTGTACTACCATGACTACTGTTAAGCCTATCGCTGGTCAAATTGAACCAAGAAGAAGGTCATTCCGTGAAGATTCTTGAAAATCAGGGATGAGATACACCATAAAAACAAGGTTGGACATCAAAAAAAAGGGGATCAATAGGTGACACCTCAATCAAATAGGGGGACATCGGGTGCATGTGAGCGCAGTGAAAAGGGGGTCTATCGACAGGAACACGACGCATGCCAATTGATAGGAGTGCCCCTCCCCCGAGCTAGGCTGCATCCAACGCGTGCTGAGGATGGTATGATGATGGATGCGAGGAGAAATAGATGCTTGCGATCAGGAGATGGAATACCGGACTAATGCAAGAACACCTACCGATCCGTATGAATCATATCATCACTACTAGTCAATCATGCGGAGATGCATTTTCTGTACGCATATTCGAGATATATCGTTGTCTCTGTAGTTTGTAGACATTTTCATTCAGAATTTTTCCCGGGGTGTGGTGTCTAATACTAAACATCAGTACGGACTTAAACTTGAAAATGTAAAGCAGGGTGAAAAATAGTTCACAATTTATACATTCAGTATAATCATGTGGAAAATTTAAACTGGAAACTTTCGGAATACAAATTTTACAATAATGGTAAAATAAAAGTGACACCACTAGAAAATCCTGAATGAAAATGCCTACGGTACAAAAATGATGGGTGTATATCTAGCGTTTTACAAACATCCAATTTCAATCTTTTATGACTTAAAATACTGAGAACTTTCACATACTTGAAAATGCAGGACTCGTATCTTGCTGTCAACCGAGGCTATAATTATACTGTCATCAAGTTCTTGTCTAATTCAACGCATGAACCTTCTTATTTCAAAGATATTTTTGTTTTATACAGCTCTATGTTTATACAGGAACCTGTGATTGGTATTTAAATTTTAAACTTTAAAAATGTGATGAAATTTTTAAACACACATGTATGTACAAAGGTACTCTTTTTGTCCGAATTTGAATGCCTGACATGGGCAAAGGTATACATCAGACAATCTAAAATTGCTGGAGAGAAGGGCGGGTGAGAATTTGAACATGTCCAGTGCCCCCTGAAGCAACAACCTTTTCATTTATCGACAGTTAATAGGTTAACCGTTTGTAACAGACTTCTGAAGTGGGTAAATTGAGTGAATTTTGATGTCTTGTGAGAATGACAATTTAGCTGAAATTCGATTAAATATTAAACCCCGTGTCCTATTCCCAAAAAGCATCGAAATCCACCATGGTATAGGTATTCGCGGTACAGATTAAAACTTATATGCAAATCAGGCTCAATCATATACATCAACGTATAGAGCCTAACGTACGCGTACGTAACGTTCACTCTTTCGGCCATATAGGCCTACGGTCGATTACAAAAACAGTGTAAGTTAGGCGTTTGGGAGATATACGTTGATGTGTAACCGAATCATAAGAAACTCTTTAGTTTTCCAAAACGTTGAACGTTAACTTCCACTTTATAAGCACGGTCTTCAGTTTAAAAATGGGTTGCATGTTACACATGACGTCTTTACGTAAAACATTTGTACTAATTGAACGTTTTAGAAAACTAAAAGAGCCCCTAAATGTACACTATCAAAAGTAAAACTCTAAGTTAACATCGTCGTGACGGTATGGGAAAACATTGATTTGTGCATGCATCATGTCTTGCACATTCGTTAACCATTACTAACATGATGTATGCTAAAACAATGTCAATATTAGTGATCAGAATGAAATCCAAATTTGGATAGAATCAGTTTGGACATAAAAGATTAAGTTCCATTGTATCAATTTTTAAAAGACCCTATAATGTTGTTTAGTTTTTGGCAGGTATAAGAACAAACATACAAAAGGGCTAGAACTGGTCTAAACGCAATTTTTATTTTGCACGAAACATAGAAACTTTTCTCGAAGGCAAACAGCTTAATTGAAATTAGAAAGATTCTTTTAAATGCAAAGTTTAGTTTAATAGAAACTGTGATTACTGTGAAGGCACAAACTATAAATTCGAACAGAGATAAATTGTGCTTGAAATAAATTTAACCGTTCTATTTACCTCTTTTGCGCATGTAGACTTAAAGGGACTAGCCTAGATTCCACTTAGAATTAAAAACTTATGGAAATGCTTTAAATAAAGCTTAAAAAGTGTAGTAAAATCCAAAAAAGTACAAAAATGTACACAGAAATGGCTAAAATTGACAGCGAATTGATTTGCAACATATATCTGTGATGGTGGTGTGACTATCCAGTGTTTTCTAAATCCTAAATTTGAACCTCAGTCTGGATTTACCAGATAAAAGATCAAATGAAGCTCTTGGAGATAAGTTAATTCATATCAAAAGAGAAACAATTTTATCAAAAAATAATTTTGTTTACCCATCACATGTGTAGAAACAAGATCTTTTTAAGATTTTAAACTAGATACACTTTTTCAACCATTTTTTGTCGCCGGCGACAAAAAATACAGCTGGTAAATAATTTCATTTTTCTCCTCTGTTACACTAATTCAGCGGGAACTACTGGTAGGATATGTTGGTATAATTATGTACTATCGATACATGTGAAATGTACATGTAGTCAGAAAATCAGCGGACATGATCTAGGCCAGTCCCTTTAAAGCAATTTCTTCAAACTGTAATAATTGCCCATACCGACACAATAAACAAAACTGAAGCTTGGAGAAACTTGTGTGCCCTTTCAATAAATTACGTAGTCATTGTCAAGGTTACGTAAAGTTAAACGGGAAAACAACTGTTGTTTATGGGTTACATAAAGTT
>JXSR01S020506.1:9457-19959 GCA_000969725.1 Ophiothrix spiculata | reverse complement strand
AAAGTACGCGTTTGCGTGAACCGTTACGTAAACGTGAGTTAAAAGTGCTCACGTTTCTGTATCCCGTCCCGTGTAACGTGGTAATCGCAATCTCTCTATTACTTGCGATCGGTGTACCTGCTAAGGCTGTATGGCGCGCCATGCTGCTTGCGATCAACTTGCGACAATTTCAATCGCGAGATTGAATATGATCGCTAGTCGTCGCAGGTGGTTAGTTAAGGTGGTTTTAAAGTAGCTGTTGCGATTGGAGCTCGTAGCCGCATGACCACGAATTAGCTTAGAAGCCATATTGTAAAAAAATTGATGTACCAAGAAAATCGAATCTTTGAACAACCTGCTAATTGCAACTAACCTTTTGTCGTTTCAACACATGTAACAGGGATAAAAGTAAAATCTACAGTGGCATCACATGCAATGCAGCTCGCTCTAAATTGATAGTGTAAAAAGTTATTGTATTTTTTTTTTTAAATCTGAACCAATTTTGAAATATATATTTCTTCTAATTTTAGATTGGTGATACAGTGAACTATTTCTGTTCGTCAGCAGCTGATAATGTTACCAGCACGTCAATAACAATGGATGGAGGTTTATCAGCGTAATAGTTGGACCTAAGACTAAGACAAACATTTTAGACTCATCGTACGCCTAACGTACAAAGATTTCAAATACTAGTACTGAACGTATGCCACCGTATGGTTCCGAAATTAAACGTGCTTCTAACAATCATTGAGGTATAAGACAATACAAAAAATGCAAGTTAAGTTCTCTTGCAACGCTGATGCTTAACTGAGACTATTTCTCTCTTACACCATAAAACTGCACTCTTGTTTTTGAGAAATGAAAAATGGCTTTATCTACGTCCACATGTACACAGTAATACGCGTTACCTATGACATTCATTGAATTGTTTTACTAACAATTTGCGATAATTCGTTTCTTAATGATGGCAACTGTAATCAAGCGCTGCAATTTACAGATACCGTATACGTTTTACCATTCCAATAAAGATTTCCGACTTGCTACACATAAAACATTTGTCTACTGAAATCAGTAAAACAAATCTTGTAGCGTGTAAACGGTAGGATTTCTCATTAACATGATTAATGCACTTTGAGGGTTCAAGTCTCATTCATATTGCAGCGTTCGCAAAGAGTTGAACTGTAGCCTTCTCTTTCCTTTCATCATGTTCATATGATTCAAGTGGAGTCAGAGTATAGTCTATTGTCGAAGATGAGCCCGAACATGTTATTACAAAGTAAACGTAAAGTGCGTTGCAAAATAAGTGCAAGTGAACCTCTCAGAGAAACTACTTCAGAAAATGACCTCTCAGCACTATCGTGATTTGTGTGAGAAATGATCATAAATCTTCTTCGATTCTGCAATACTTGACTATTCTTAATATTGCTGTCTGATCAAACCTTTCCTATGTAAATACTGAAATCCAAGCCACCCTTGTTTACTTCACGTTGCAGTCCATCCACCGTCCATCGACAAATGAGCTCCTGTAATGGCGTCGGCTGCGGGTGAGCAAAAGAATAAAGCAGCCTCCCCGATCTGATCAACAGTTGTGTACTTCTTGATTGGTTGTCTACTAAATACTTCCATCTGAAATTGTAATGCAAGGAATCTACTATGTTATTTTATTAACTAATTGGTCAGGCTTAGGCATGACGTCCAAAGACATTCGCTCACCCGAGAGACATTCGTTACGATATTCGCTCTGACTTATTCGGTCAAATTGGGAGTTAATGACATAAACAATGGTTGAATGTTGGTTAAATCGATGTTAGCATCAATTTAATTAATGCTAACATCGATTTAACCCCGGGATTAAACCAATATTCAAGCATTGTAAGCATTGGTTTTAGAGATTATGTCAGAGCGAATATCGTGAGCGAATGTCTCTCGGGTGAGCAAATGTCTTTGGACGCCAAGCCTTAGTACTATATTTCTAGCTTGAACGATATTCAGAAATCCAGTGCATGTGCCATGGTTAACTGATCACCTAATACACATACACTAATATATAAGTTAAAACATAAAAGCTAAATTTAATGATTATTAAGAGAACATATTTTACAAATTTGTGTACGGGTAGATTTATAAGTAATTCGGTTTTTCCTGAGTAGGTACAAATCCACAAAATCATAGATGCAACTTACTTCCGCCTCTTCCCTTGTTAGTCCTTTCTCTTCCATGTGCCTCTTAATGGATTTTTCAAAAACTGAAATACAAGTACCAGTAGAACAGAAGCGTAATACAAGTTCATATATCTCTAAACAAATACCAATAGCTGCAGATTCTGGCCAGTGGCGGATTTAACAGTCAGCAATGTCAGCAATTGCTGACCGGGCCCCCTCAAAAAATTACCCTCAGGCCCCCCCCTACCCCCCAAAAAAAAAAAGACAAAAAGAAAGAAAAGAAAAGGAAAAAGAAAAAAGGGAGAAATAAAACAATATCGGCCACAGAGTTTATTTTCACAATGCTAAAGCTAAACCAGCGTTCTTTCACACCATTAAGGGACTGTGAAGGACACTGCATTGGCCCCACAGGCCCCATACAAATATTTTTATAAGCATGGAGAGTAACCTAACTTTTGCTCAAGATGGTGCATGGTGGTCTACGTGAAGGTGGGCTGTAATGGATAATATGGCCTCGGTGTTTCTGAGATCCAAGGAGGGGCCCTTATCAGTGGTGGATTTAAGAATTAGCAAAGTCACCAGCTGCTGACCCCATAAAATGGCCCCCAAATATTTTTTAAAGGAAAGAAAAAAATACTTCCAAAGAATTTTCACTAAGATTCATAGAAAAACCCAGTGTTCTTGCAACATCATAGGCCCGAGCAGAACACTGGGCCCCACACCACTTTTTCCCCTAAGATATTGCGATGACCCAAGAAAAAGTTGTAAGGGGTCAATTTTACCAGTTAGGAACCAGGGGCAGCTGCACTAGGGAGGTATGGGGGTATTTTCCACAGTCACAAACCTTAATTGCACGTAAAATGGCAAATATTTTGCGCGCTACGCGCAAAATTCAAGATAATGTATCCACATTGACAATTTTTGGCGTGAATTTCAAGATTTTAAGCAATTTTTAGGTGATATTTAATAATTTACCTGGGTTTTTTCGCGCCTAGCGCACAACAAAAAATGTCATATTTTCCTCCGACCATTTTTTGTTTTAAAAAGGGCCCCCATCTTAAGTTGCTGACAGGGCCCTTTTCCTTAAATCCGCCGCTGATTCTGGCACCAGACCTGCCACTTGTAGGAACAAGGTGTGTTCCATAAACTTACTACCACTCAATGGTTCCAAAATGTGGGGTTCCTTATGGACCTTCTCCCATTAAAATAAAATAAAACCTCTTTTAAATGGATTTTGCATCATAATTGAAATATGTATATATTCAGGAAATATAGAATGCAGGAAAAATAAAAACTCCTCTTCTCGAAGGAATCCAATACAATGGTTCCAAAATGTGTGGTTCCTGAGGACCCTCTCCCATAAAAATCGAAACAAAAACCCTCTATTGAATGGATTTTGCATCATGAAAATGTATTTAGGAAATACAGAAAATCACATTAAATTGCCGGAAAAATCAAAGGTCCTCTTCCCATGAATCTTACTGATTATTTTCTATATGCGAGTTATAATGACATAAAATTCATCTCAAATATTTGACAGCTTGTTAAACTTGTTTACTAAAGAGTGATGGAAAATATATTTTGGCTTGGAACAGTATGTATATTTGTTTTTCGTAATATTGTAACCATATACACCATGATCAAGATGATGCATGGATTACAGACTTACTTCTGGTATAGACAACACCCGGATTGATGGAGTTCAATGTGACGCCTGTATCAGCAACATCCATTGCGGCTGACTAAATGCAACATCAGAAATAAAAGTAGCGTAAAACAATCAAAAGAAGGCTAGAAGCTACAGCAATAGTTTTGACAAAGATTGTGTCCTGTCTTTACTGTTTTTTTTATCAAAATGCCAAACCGTTGTTGTTTCTTCCAGTTACTTCTTCTTCTTCTTCTTCTTCTTCTTCTTCTTCTTCTTCTTCTTCTTCTTCTTCTTCTTCTTCTTCTTCTTCTTCTTCTTCTTCTTCTTCTTCGTCACTTTTAATTGTACTTTTTTACATTAACCCTCGTCCACCTAAGGGGGAGGGGGGGGTGGGTGGTTACCACCCCCCCCCCCCCCTTTAACGGATCGTCGCCGATTGCTCCAAAACGCAAAACAAAGTGACCCCGGGCATTTAAGTAATTGTTTTTACATCCTTTGCGGTCATTTTGATGAAAAAAAGTCGGGGGTAGCACCTTAGGGGGGGTAGGGTAAGCCGTCAAAGTCCGTGGGTAGGGGGGTGGTGGTAACCCCCTATATAAAAAGTCGCCATTTTGAAAAATATCTGCATGCTAACTAGCTTAAACTTACAGAACATGTTAGAACTACCATTTATATTATTCATTAGCAAAAAAACCTATGAAAATCCGATATTTATAACTTTTATAGCGATTTTTTGATTGTTTTTTTCAATTTTCGCCGAAAATCAGATTTCGGCGAAATTTTCCGACCTAAAGTACTTTATGACGTCATAATTACGTAACGCCTTGACCGATTTTCATGATTTTGGTATCAATAGAAAGAGGAGACCCTACCCTATACATTGTAGTAAACTACGACGTAGTAGAAAATACGTTAGGTGGACGAGGGTTAAGGGAACACTTGGAGTTTAATAATTAGTACAGTAACACATAGATACGTACTTTTGTAAGTCCCATGAGTCCATGTTTAGCTGTGCAGTATCCAGTCCTTAGCTCAGTACCAACAAGTCCATGACAAGAATTAATGTTGATGATTCTCCCCCAACCTGAAGAAAGACAAAAATGAAAGTTTAAAAACCAGTTCCCCTCCTTATTCCATTGTAGCTATTAATAAGTGGTTCGGTTGCTGGGGTTGAGTCGATATCAATTTTCCCAACGTCTGTGATTTGCAAAAAAGTTGTCCAAACAAGTTTCAGGAAAAATGAACCTTTTTTCTTGATTAGTACTGTGAATTGTAGACACAAAACTTTAAATTTAGTGTCTGTGCGTTTAAAGAAACATAATAAACGCTATAAAAGTAATATGAATCGCGGTCTTGGAAATTTTTTTTTTCTATATTTCTAAAACTACAAATAAAACATTAGGACAACATCATTTTATTATTAATGTGTTGTGCAGATTTTGACTTTCCATCCTAAAATGTTGTTTTTCAGTATTTTTTCATTTTCGACAGGATTTTACAGAAACAAAAAATGTAGAGTCTACCTTTGCTCCTCATTCCCGGCAGCACGACCTTTGTGAGTAAAAATGGCGCCGTCATCATGACCGCCAAAAATCTGTCCCATACATCGTCTGGTAAGTCTTCCACGTGGCATTTATAAACAAAACCTGATTTAATGAGAAAGAATATAAGTGGAAGAAACAAGTATATTTATATTAGATTTTGATTTTCGGGACTCATCTATACGTAGATATTAAAGCATGTGCATATATGTATGAAAACATACAAATATGCATCATGAACAAACAGCCTGAATATTCGTTGGTACCTCCTGAAGTTACAGATTGATGGGTAACATAAGGAGAATTGAGAAAAGGTAGGCTTACTGACGCTTTAATATACAGGCATATCAATTGGTGTAAAAAGGACTTGTGCTATCATTGTGTGCTTCAAATCCCCAAAATGAATCAAGAAGGGAAGGGAGAGAATCACATTACAAACATCAGAAGATGAACTCTGTGAGACAGCAAACTCTCTTCCAGAGGTAATTCCCATAAATTCTTGGAGATATGGCGGACTCTTGGTCGTGGCAAACCTGAAACGCTGAATCGATGGAACCTTAAAATAATCACTGTGCATACCTGCATTGTTGACCAATATATAAGGTCCTGGTGGGTGTGCTTCTATGGTTGTTTTAGCAAATTATATGAAGGTCCTACCTGTATTGTTGACAAGTATATCAGGTCCTGGTGGGTGTACTTCTATGGTTGTCTTAGCAAGATGGCAGACCTACCTGCATTGTTGACCAGTATATCAGGTCCTGGTGGGTGTGCTTCTATGGTTGTCTTAGCAAGATGACGAACCTACCTGCATTGTTGACCAGTATATCAGGTCCTGGTGGGTGTGCTTCTATGGTTGTCTTAGCAAGATGACGGACCTACCTGCATTGTTGACCAGTATATCAGGTCCTGGTGGGTGTGCTTCTATGGTTGTCTTAGCAAGATAGCGGGCCTACCTGCTAAGTTGACCAATATGTCAGACGACAGACCTACCTGCATTGTTGACCAATATCAGGTCCTGGTGGGTGTACTTCTATGGTTGTCTTAGCAAGATGACGGACCTACCTGCATTGTTGACCAGTATATCAGGTCCTGGTGGGTGTGCTTCTATGGTTGTTTTAGCAAATTATATGAAGGTCCTACCTGCATTGTTGACCAGTATATCAGGTCCTGATGGGTGTACTTCTATGGTTGTTTTAGCAAGATGACGGACCTACCTGCATTGTTGACCAGTATATCAGGTCCTGGTGGGTGTGCTTCTATGGTTGTCTTAGCAAGATGACAGACCTACCTGCATTGTTGACCAGTATATCAGGTCCTGGTGGGTGTTCTTCTATGGTTGTTTTAGCAAGATGACGGACCTACCTGCATTGTTGACCAGTATATCAGGTCCTGGTGGGTGTGCTTCTATGGTTGCCTTAGCAAGATAGCGGGCCTACCTGCTAAGTTGACCAATATGTCAGACGACAGACCTACCTGCATTATTGACCAGCATATCAGGCCCTGGTGGGTGTGCTTCTATGGTTGTCTTAGCAAGATGACAGACCTACCTGCATTGTTGACCAGTATATCAGGTCCTGGTGGGTGTGCTTCTATGGTTGTCTTAGCAAGATGACGGACCTACCTGCATTGTTGACCAGTATATCAGGTCCTGGTGGGTGTGCTTCTATGGTTGCCTTAGCAAGATAGCGGGCCTACCTGCTAAGTTGACCAATATGTCAGACGACAGACCTACCTGCATTATTGACCAGCATATCAGGCGGTCCTGGTGGGTGTGCTTCTATGGTTGTCTTAGCAAGATAGCGGGCCTACCTGCTAAGTTGACCAATATGTCAGACGACAGACCTACCTGCATTGTTGACCAGTATATCAGGTCCTGGTGGGTGTGCTTCTATGGTTGCATTAGCAAGATGACGGACCGCAGATTGAATTGACAGATCAGCGGGTATAAAGCTGGTCGATACTTTAAAGTCACTAAAAAAGATACAAGAGATTTACGGTTGAATCGTAATAATACCGATCATGGTTATTTGAAGACCGATCACTGACAAAAAGATTTGAGCGATTTGAGGTTTTATAGGCCCTACTTCAGATTGTCGACGAAAGTTTAGTAAACCGAGTCGCCAGTCCAACTATAATCCATGTATCTTGCGAAACAAAAATAAAGCGATAAGAGCAAAACTGGTAGACGGTGAAATGGACACCCGGGTTGTCCCAATACCTTTACCTTTCTATAGATTTCCTACATTCCATTACATGTTTCTCATCAGTTCCAGGTAAATCGGTCATTACGATATTAGCACCATTACTCGCTAGAGCTCTTGCTATGGCGAAACCAATACCCATGGTCGAACCCGTCACTAAGGCCACTTTTGACGCCAACATGGATACGGCTGTGTGAAACAGAATAGTTACACTTTAGTTTCAACCCTTCTACTCTACAAGATGAGTCAATAAACAGTATACATTCATAAAATCGGTAACAGCAAAGTTAGAGGCTGGAGCACAATTAGGCCATAACATACGGTGCGCCCGGCTGCACTGGCCACACTCTTGATTTTACAAAATGGCGACCACAGGCTTGATTATGCACCTCTAAATAATTTCAAAGCATGTAATGAACATTTACAATAATCTTAAGGTAAAAATCAAGCCTACGGTCACCATCTTTGAAAATCAAAGTCGATATTACAAAACAAAAACAGTATTTTGACTTACCAATAATTCACATAGGCATATTATTACTTGTATATACAAAAACAGTACGACGTTTCAAGCTGGATAAACCCCTCATCAGGTAAACAAAACAAAAACAAAAAACAAAAACAAGTTAAAACACAGAAAATATCAACGAGAACAATCCACAAAACGTACACAATAACTTCAGAAATTCAACTAAATCTCCATGATCTTCAACTGGAAGCAGAAGAGAACAGATGATATTGTTTTGTAAGAGACAATTAAAGCTGACAAAGGTAGGTGACAAGCCTTAAGATGGGTTAGGCGTTGGAGCACAATTAGGCCAAAACTTTGTGCGGCCGGCCGCAACCTGGCCACAGCCTTTATTTTGCAAGATGGCGACCATAGGCTTGGCCATGCACCTCTAAATAATTTCAAAACATGTTACAAGTATGAATATTTTACAATAATCTTGAGGTGAACAATCAAGCCTACGGTCGCCATTTTGAAAAATCAAGACTGTGGCCAGGTTGCGGCCGGTCGCACAAAGTAGTGGCCTAATTGTGCTCCAACGCCTTATAACCCTGGAAAAAATCGAGTACAATTCTAGTACACATTCCTGAGGTGCAAATTTGGAACACAAATTCGAGTACAATTTAAGTACAATTCGAGTACAAATTTGTGTACTCGAATTATACATAAATTGTACTCGAATTGTACTTGAATCTGTGTTCCAAATTTGCACCTCAGGAATGTGTACTAGAATTGTACTCGATTTTTTCCAGGGATAGCCATACTTTCAGAGCTGCCGAAGTCTGTTAGGTCTCGACATTATAGTGAGGAAAGTATATACGTAGATAAGATACAGCCAAAGAAATCATGGAAGAAACTAAAAGAAGTTGATTGACAGCAAAGTAGAGAAGCTTGAACTCCCGTTTGAACTATGCTCGAACTAAGAGAATCATCTTTCGCGTTCTTTCACGTTGTTAACAAATGCGAGTTACTTACTTTCTACACAACCCAGTCTTCAATGATTCGACTTGATCGTCTTTGAACACAATATTGACAGCTTAAGCTTAATCTTTTATGTAAAAAGCCATACACGGGCTGTTCAGCAAATTTCGATCTGCTTCATAGTATAATCCACCACCCTGTAGATTAAAAATGGTCCTTCAGTAACCCCTTTTTGACACAAAGTCATTTTGGTCTACAGTTAAATTCAAGCCCGATAATTCAAGCTTTGTTTACATGTCAGTGTTTGTCTACAATATTGCAGGTTAGGTTTGAATGGTTCCTTATACATATCCTTTTGATAGTAATTCGTTATCTAAAAATAGTCAAAGTTCAATGAGAATGCCAATACTATAGTCAGGTAGATCCCCAGCATGAGTGTCAAGTTGGGTATATATGCAATTTTCTTGATGAAACTGGTAGTTGAGAGCGTGTACTTTATGAATCTGGATGATGCCAAAAATTCACGCTTGAGCAATTTTTGGTTTTTGCGTCAGAAGCCACATCCGTTTTTCAAATACGCCTTATGTATGGCAAATATGATTTTTGGTGTAAACATATAATGTGTGATGTCAAATTAAAGCTAATGTAATATGTAATGCAACTACCTTAAAACCATGTTATTTTGTGTGCTTCGAATTCAAAATGGCCGCCAAAAGAGCATAATTTCATTAAATTGAACGAAAAAATATTTTAATATGCCCAATATCATAACTAGAGCAAGCAATATTTTATTAGTAATATCATTATTGTTCTAAACATGGACCGTTCAAATAAAAAATAAATAAATAAACCTTCGGCCAAAAAATAGCATGATACTCAAAATAATTTAGAAACATTTTCAATAATGGAATATTACTTATGAAACCGTTAAATTCACATCTTTGCGGATTGCAGGACATCTCTTAAGATGTGAATAGGAGCAATGGCCTTGTCTGTTTTCACAATTTAATAGAACCACTTTGCATCATAACTTATTTCAGTCGGCCTATTCATACTTCCGTTCATTTCACTGACCGACTTATAAATACCGGTGCCATCCTCAATCTCTGAATTGATGTTTCTTAAAATACTGTTGAGATAGGTGATGTAAAGAGTAAAAACAGGTGGCCAAGGATTGACGCTTGTGGAATCCTAAACTTAACTGTAATATATTGTAAATTATTTCCGATCTGAAAGATCTGATTTTGAACCAGTAAACAGAAGTTCATGGACATGGCACTCCAATATCACCCACTGAGTTATTAGATAAGTATAGTTGACAAACATCATTTTCAGATCATGCGAGAATGAACCGAATATGATAATCAAGGAGAAAACACTGAAGCTGTGTCGACAATATGTTTTTCGATTAATTTAATCATGTGCATAACATATCTATTCAATTAATTGATTGTCACACTGTGTAATTTGAATGGATTAAACACATAAAAACTTTGGTTTATCGTTTAAGTCCCGGGGGGGGGGGGGTCTTCAAAAAAATTG
>JXSR01S020502.1:123646-135545 GCA_000969725.1 Ophiothrix spiculata | reverse complement strand
GAGTTTGCCACATGCAGTATTAAATGTAACTAATAAAAAACAAGAAACAAGACAGTTTTTGTTCTATTGTAGATTATTCTTGAACTCTGTCATGTTGAAATAGTAATATGTGACCCGTCATATCGAAAGGTACCTTAAGGTCGGCAAAATCAAAATTGATTTTTTGGTTTCATCTAAAAGCTGAGATTTTAAGCTTTAAAATGACACCTTGATTTTGGTTATTGGATGTTCGGTTGCGAAGTTCCACCCAAATTGGTAAAAGGCTAGTAATCTAGTAAATCTAGTTTAAAGTTTTTGAATGGAGAGAGGATATTTAGCTTGGTTTTTAATACATTTTTCTTATGTTTTGGATGTTGACCCGTATCTTGTAATGTACTATGGCGGTATTAAGGTACCTTTCGATATGATATAGATACCTTTTCAGAGTCTTCATTTTGCAGCAACGTAGCAACGTTCTGCTGTCACATGACCGTGGTCATGTGACTAGGAGGATTTCATCACTATGCTGAATATAGTTAAATATAGATACCTTTTCAGAGTCTTCATTTTGCTGCGACGTAGCGACATTCTGCTGTCACATGTAGCGGGTGGTCATGTGACTAGGAGGATTTCACCACTACGCTGAATGAAGAGGTTGAGAGAATCTCGCAAGCTACGTCACTGCAAAATGAAGACTCTGTAAATTGTATCTACCAGGTGTCCCAAAAAATGGTTACATGTAGAAAAATGAACGTGTGCTAAAACTACAGTGGTTAGAGAAACACAACTTTGTACACTTTTTATTACAACCCTCTTCTAGATACTGATGAAATTTTGATATCACAGCATTATTAGTGTTTGAGTTATTAACAAACATAGATACCTATGTCAGAAACGTATTTGCTCAAAATTTTAACACAATCAGAAGCATGTTCGTTTGATGTAATTTTAACAATCATTCAATCCCATGTGAACTTGAAATGACAGAACCCAAACTTAAGGTGTTGTATACCATAGTATAGGGTAAGGTTTCATCTTCTCACTGATACCAAAATCATAGAAATTGGATTAGGTGTTACGTAATTACGACGTTATAAATACTAAAGGTCTGAAAATTATGTCAAAATTCAATTTTAGGCAAAAATGGTCACCTATTCAAAACTTTGCTATTTCTAAAATGTTGATCGGACTTTCGCTTCTAAATAAGGAAAATTATAAATTTAAACATGTTCTGCGAGTTTCAGATTATTTTTTATCAAAATTTACAGTTTTGCAGATTCAAAGGTTAAAGAATTAACTTTACTTTAAATTTGATTGTGCTTTATGCGTATTCATCAACTTTCGCGCCACAACTTGATTGACAGGTTCAATATAAAAAAAAGTCATTCTGGAATGCATGTTTCTCTAATTTGCATAAAAGATATACCGTACTGAAAGAGAGTTAAATTAATAATCATTAAAGATTGTATCAAATTTGGTTTAATATAAAGTCTGATCATGATAATTGTGCACATAAAATGGACATTAAAATATTACAAAACGTGTATGCTTCTTATTTTGTTAAATTTTAAACAAGTGCGTTTCTGACATAGGTATCTACCTTTATTAATAACTAAAATTTAATTACGCTGTGATATCAAAATTTTACGATTATCTAGAAGAGAGTTGTAATATAATTTGTATAAAGTTTCGTTTCTATAACTACTATAGTTTTAGCACATGGTCATTTTTCTACATGTAACCATTTTTTGGGACACCAGGTATATATTACTATTAAGACAAGTTTTTATAAGACAGAGAATGTACTAGGGTTTCTTGTCCGTATAAGCAGGATACTTTGTAGAAACTGGGTAAAAAAATACATCTCAGCCTTACACTAGTCAGCATGCTTTAAAAAACCTGTACCTTATTAATTCCAATTACAAATGATTTGCCTGGATTTCACTTTACTATGCCTCATAAATATTTATTAGGAAACCACGAAATACAATTGGTCAGTTAATCCTGATGCGCATTAAAGTACTTCCCCTAGCGCGCATAACGCCCATGCAGGGAAACAAATTAAAAACTATTGCACCCCTGTAATTATATCACGTATTAGTTGTAAATTCATATGGTGACCGGGAAGAATGGACATTTTTTGTGTGATTTTTTGATGTGTTTACATCACATTCAGTGAAATAATGAGGTATAGTAAAATAAATACAACATGATTTATTTCGGGAAGTATTGAAAATTCCTGATCCCTCTGTGTTGGATGCGTGTGACTACTTCCCTCCACTTCGCGTTGGGAAGTAGTCACACGCATTGGGATCAGTAATTTTCACTGCTTCCCTGTATACCATGCTGTATTTGTATAATAAAACCACGGTTAACCTCTTATAATCTTGGCCCATAAAATTGTGTCCTTGTAATAAAAGATATGGAAATTGTGACCAATTCTGTTCAGGATCAATGTAAAATCGCAGTCAGTGATTTTTTCACCAAATGCCACTTTGTTATATTAATATGTTTGATATGGAATATATATGTTACAATTATTCCCAAAGTTCAGTGTAGAATAATACCACATAAACATTTCCGTTTAATACTGCTCCAATATAAAGCATTCGCACAAAAGACAGACGGCTTACGGCTCCGAGACCTCAACACAACAGGGCAATTACAGAAAAGCTTTTGCCAAACAAAACCAAATGCATATTACTGATGTGACTTGAATCCTGGACCACTGGATATATACGTTTTGTGGGGGAGTGTGTTTAGTAAACTTTTGAAAGAGCGATAACATCTTACGTGTTCAAAATTTAGAAAACGACGTTACAAAAATGTTCTAAATCTCTGTAAAAGTGTTGGCGATTCAAGGTGGATCAAAACATTTTACAGCTTTGACTTCATGGCTCCCATTAATTTCTCTAATTTCATTGCTTTGGACATGTCTCCTTTGATCTTCAGTTTCCCTGACATAAATGCATTGGTGGGCTTCAGGCTGCCTTGGAACATTTTGACAAAGTCCGCACTGTCCATGATCATTCTGACATCTGCACTTGGGGACTCTCCTTGCTGGATGCCACCTGGGGCATTCTTGAGGTCCATCTGCCACATTCCTGCATCATTACCTGTATTGAAGACAAACACTTGTTGGTAAAGATGGTTTCATAAGTCGCTTTTTTATTTATTTATATATATTTTTTTGTGTGTGAACTTTTGCCTAACTCAACAGTGCATTTGGTGTAAATATCAAGATATTTGGGTTCAATTCAAACAATATTCACTGAATGTTAGGCAAAAACAAAAAACAAGTTTGTTTCCCGTGCGCCGCGCGCATTTCGTTTTGGCGTCATTATTTGCGCATTTCACTTTTTTATTTGATATTTTAGAAAAACAAAAATCAAAAAAGCCAATTTGATAAAAAGAACGGGGAAAATTGCAAAATTTTTACTAAAAAAGTGTTTTCTTTTCAACAAAAACTTGAAACCGGCCAGGTTTCTTACTGAAAAAATCATCAACCATGCAAATTTTCAATCAAAATTTGCCTTAGCACCTCTTGAACAATAGAAAAAAAAGAAAACAAAATAAAATAAAAAAACGCATTTCGCATTTAGGTTTTTTGACCACCGACAGGAAACAAACTTGTTTTTTGTTATGCCTTATATGGAACAAGCATATTATCTTGAATAATGAAGCACAAAACGATGAAAATATTTATATAAACTATTTTGTTCATTTTTTTGGTGTCCATTTTCAAGAAAAAAAATTATAAAAAAAAAACACGATCCGACAGACCGACCAACCATCAATTTTACCATTAAAGGGCAAGTCAACAACCTTTTTTTAGGCATAAAGTATTTCGTGGTTGTCAAAATGGGAACACAACACTTTGGCCAATATCACTTGGGCCAAAATTATTTTGGCCTAAATATATTTATAAAATAATAATATTAAAATATATTTCTTCCAAAGTTATTTGGGCCAACTATTAATTTGACCTCAATTCATGGAAACTTAGTATTTATACTAGACTGCTTTTGAAAATCCCTGTATGGATAATGGACAAATAAAATCAGTAACTTCAAGCTAAAAACACATAGTAAAACTCTTATGAAAATCTGTGCTTGTGCATACATACACAAACTACAAAGAAAATATCACTGGGACAAAACATTAATAGGACAAAATGACTCTTGGACAAAATAATTTTGGACCAAATATATTTGGACAAAATACTGGTAGGACAAAATAACAGCTGGCTCAAATAGCTTTGGACAAAATACTGGTAAGAAAAAATAACGATTGGCCCAAATAACTTTGAACAAAATATTTTTGTACAAAATATTGGTATGACAAATTAACAGTTGGTCCAAATAACTTTGGACAAAATATATTCGGACGAAGTGTTTTTGGACAAAATAACATTGGCCTAAATGTATTTGTACAAAATGTTTTGGCTGAAACATACTACACCCGTCAAAATGTCACAATGAGGTCAAAAGTGATCAATCTCAACCTTGCTGCATTTGTAAAGGCTTGTGATAAGAATTAAAAGCCGATAAATCAATAACCTTGTCGTTTAAAAAAAAAGTAAGGTCAAAACCGAAGCATATTTGCTGACGGCAGTACACGTGGTGCTCATATCCATTTCTGTAGCGTTTAAACCATAATGTGTTTGTTAGTGAGGGATACGCCAGTCCTCTTGCACAAACGAGTCTGATTCACCTTCCCAGTACTTTTGACATACTGGGACCCATTTCTGTCACATGGGTCGGGAGGAACAATGCGGATAAAGAATCTTGCTCAACGACTCAACACTGCGATGGCCAGGCCAAGGCTTGAACTCACAACCTCTCAATTATAAAAGTCCAATGCTCTAGCCACTGTGTCACAATGATTTGGTCTCAATCAATATCAATCAGTCTCTTTCAAAATTCAAATACACCATTTCATAATGTTGTTGAATACAAGAGATATGCTATGAATCTCGTAGCAGAGTCTGACTGCATACTGTATACTTCAAGATTTATAGAGTATTAGTACAGTGGTGTAACTTTGCTTGAGGGATTTCTTGAACAAGGGATAGTCATGTACACTTGCCTAGCACTTTAGGAAAACACAATTTTGTCAATACATGCAAAATGCAAGAACCTTATAACCAGTGATCAAGGTGGCAAGCAAATTCAGTGGCGCCGCAGCACAAGGATTGACTAACTGGGAGAACCAGAAACAAATGAGGGCATGTTTTAGAGAAAAAATGGTCAGGTCAAGTTAATGGAAAAGTTATTGAATGCATGCCGAATTTGCCAATTCCAGCTAAAGTTTGTCATAAAGTTCACAAGCAAATTTTAGCTAAAGATTTGAACAAAATCTTCAAATTTACGCAAGTTAAAAAAAAATTGACATTTGACATTTAAATTGTCAACAAAATGGGAACTTTGACATCTTCATCAGTGACTAAAAGTAGGCGTAAAGGGGATAGGATATCAAGGCTGTGAACTGAGGTCAACTGTAAAACCAAAGTAAATTCAAGTTGATTTTAAAACCTGACAAAGTTTTTCAGCATTTCTCAGCAGCTTTTACGCATATTCTTTCCGTAACCTTGTCGTTCAGATGGGAAAATTATGATTGTTGGATGTATTGGGTCAAAAACAAGGCAAATACATTTAGATAATCTTTTGATTTGTGTCTTATTAATTTTGTTAAAATATCCATATTTAAAAATTTTCCCACTAAAATGTTTGTCTTAGAGGTACGCCTTTCCTGCCACATGAGGAAATTAGCTGTATATCACGCCAATAGGCAAGCGCAGACACACAAGCGTCTTGTCTACATCCAGGACCTTTGTCCAATATAGCACGGTGAAAAAAATTGCCGACTCCCCATTCAAATCAATGGAGAAAATTACGGCTCTCTGAAATTTTGATTGATTCTAGCAAATTTTCAAAATATTTTGATTCCCCCATCAAGTGATGGGTGAAATTCAAACCACAACAAGATCACAAACACCTCATCATTTCACAGATTTCCTTCTCGCTAAAAAGAAAGAAAATGAAGGAATGCCTGGCTGAAGTATTTATTGTTTTCACCACGCACAAAGTTCAACGTAAGTTATTTTTAGACCACTGTGCTGCGTATGACTTTGTAGCGTGAAAAATACCCCTTATACACTACCTATCTACTGACCTTTGAGTTCAAATTGGAATACAGTATCCATACTTTTCACCAGGTCATCATCAATCATGGCTTTAATCTGATCAAATATCTTGACCGCTGCACTCCCTCCAGCTGAACCTGAAGCCTAAAATGGACAAAACAATCAAATGTTGTCAATCATACATATATTAACTGCTCATAGGGGAAATTCAGTATCGTAGTGATTATGTAACTTCCCCAGGCCAGTAACTGGTTTACGCACATTCCTATAACAACGGTGTATGCTATACTTTTGTATTGTGATCATTTCGATCATGGTTCAAAACTAGAAAGCGTGAACCAGTTGTAAGGGTGATAATCGAATTACACGTAACACTTCAAGACTGAATAGTACAAAATATCTGCCCCCAGTGACTAGGAGAGTCCATGAGCCTTCTATAGACCCTGTCAAACCAAGACTTTCTGAGAATTTCGGAAACCGATTTTACACGTTCCGGCAATTGCTGACATAAAATGTGCCTCCTTAACACAATACCCAGAATGTTCATGGTAACTGATTGCGTAAGAATTTGAACATGTAATTAGGGTTAGCACTAAAGAGGCACTTTTAGTAAGAGGTGACTTGCAATTTTAAGGTGGCCTAGCACAGAAACGGTGTCGGACGCGAGTGAGCTGATATCAGCGGTGTTGGCCACAATTTCAAAGTATTTATCCCGGGCTTTTAGCGTACTTTCTGGCGTACTGTATCCTGCGCTTTAATATAACGCGATCTTACACGTGCGTCATTTTTATATTCACGCATAAGACCATGCATGTTGCTCCTGACGGCGCAGGGCCCAAAGCGCACAGTGCTTAAGGTATAAGTCATTGCTAATCAAATGTCAATTTTTTGCTTAATTTTGCTTATTTGCAAAGTCAATTTACTTTGACCCCCATTTTTTATTTCAGAAATGTGATCAGCACAAATGGAAACACAATATATCAAAAAATTAGAAAAATAAAAAGAGGAATTCTATCTTTGCTAGGCCACCTTAAGCTTTATCAGCCGATTTCAAATTTCACTTTCACTCTTTCTGTCAGTGAGCCTATGGTACACTCAGCCAAGGGTTGTTAAGAATTAGTGCATCTAATCATCTGTGGGTAAATATTGAGCTATAATCTGAGACCATGATGCTACACTCAACCTTTAATACCAGGCAATAGACATTTTCTAAATCCATTTGGAAATCTCTGAAATTATGTCAAATCAAGTGGCCATTTTTTCAACCAATCACGTACGAGCTCATAAGCATGCACGTTTTTGTCTAGTTACGGGCCTGTTTGGAAATTAAATTACCTGGGGTGCAGCACTTTCAGAAGGGATTTCCTTCATCAGTTTTTCCAGTTTAGTTGCCATCATAATATCTCCTTTAATCTTCAATTTCCCTGCCATAAATGCAGCAGCTGGTTTCATCTTGCCACTGAACATCTTGATGAAATCGCCGCTATCCAACGTCATGACTACATCTGCGTTGCCTGAGGGCGCTCCTTCACCTACGCTTCCTCCTTCCGTCTTCAGATCCATGTGCCATGTACCTGGCTCAATACCTGTAATGGTAATGAATCGTATCAAATAGGTTATTCTAGGTGGGGCGCTGTAGTGTGGTGATTAGAGATATCTCGCCTCACACGCACTTAGTCCGGGTTCGATTCTTGGTGAGGACACTTGCAGGAATGGAATTTCGGAATCTTTGCTTAGACGTTTATCTCTCATTTAGTGTAGCATTGGGCAGATATTCCAGATCCACTTCGCCACTAACATGAAGTATTAAATTTAGAGTTGGGTAAATATTTCATGAGAGATCGTCGTCCTTCGGAGGGGACGTAAAGCCGTCGGTCCCATGTACAGAAGAGTCATACCTGTACATGTAATTGCAGCCAGTATCGTAAAGAGTAGGGGTAGAGGGTATTCTACCCCTGACTGTTCCCAACCCGGTTTTGGTAAATGTCTGGACTTCAAAATCTGTCTGTTCGTTAAATCCTCAAGCATATGAGGTTTGAAAATATTGAAAGAAAGAAAGAAAGGTAATTTAATATATATAAAGAGGCATCATGGTCAACATCATTCTCATACTTGTTTTCCAAATATTTCAAGATTTTGGCATCATTTAAAGTGTTAGTGGTAATAATAACAGCATGTAGTGTTTCAGTCATATTCAATCGTCATATATCAAAATATTTAGATTTTTTCTTTCTCATTTTATTTTCAATCACATTGGCAACAAATACAGCCCTCTAGAGTTGAAGTGTTTTTTTGATTATCAGCAGATCAAATGCAAAATTCCATCTTTCTTGGAATATAGAGTAAATACATACTTTCAGATCATATTCTCATACCCAAGATATAAACCTAAAACAATATTCTTGTTTTTTACTTTTCTGAATGTTTGAATCAACATTTTCATTATGCACTTTTAAGACAAAATCTATTTTCCTGAAGTGATAATGACCTCCTGTCTTTCTTACCTATTTAGGCATTGAAGAAACAACTTTCTGGCACTCAAATGACTACCTAATAACTTAGAGTAGGATTTGCAATTTAAATTATTACATTTAAATTTTAACATTATGATGTTAGAACATCATGTGTACCTGACAGGGACCGATCAAGGAATTGTCAATTTTGTTGGTGCCTCAAAGTAATTAACTCAAAGTCATGCACTGCTCTGCCAAAATAACAGGGCTCAAATGAGCAGAGCTCCATTCAAGGTTTTTTAAATATTTATACCTAAAAGTTGCCCATTTGCATGCATTTTTTAGCACATCAGTATTAATTTTGAAGGAGCAAAATCATTAAAACAACAGTTGTAGCTTGGTACCCTTTTAAAGTCATATGTCAAAAACAAGAGGGGTAAGCATGCCCCGGCCAGGGCCTTAGAAAATATTTGTATGGGGATGCACAAAGTAGACTTAAAGAATCTTGACCATCTCTATAACTCAAAGAGTGTGATTTTGCAACCCATCTCTATACCATTTTTCTAGAAAAAGCCCTAAATTGGGTGCTTTTTGGCAAAATTTTCCAAACTACATCAAATTTTCCAAATTGGGCATATTGGCCATCCATCAATATACCAAAAATTATGAAAATGCACCCGAAAACCTTTGAGCACCCCCGTATACCGTTTGCCAGTAAGGGGTGGGGGGTGTATGCACCAGCTGCAACCCCCTAAATCTGTCCCTGTCTATAGGACTACTGTGTAAGATAGGTCATGTAATTTGAGAAGCCCAGACCAATTACCTTTAATCATTAGGCAATGTTTGTTTGCCCTCCGCGACCGACCCTAAAATGCAAAAAATTTGGATCGGGTATTTTAGTTTGTTTTTTCTTCAAACACCTAAAATATGAAAACTCAACGAAAAATGTAAAATTTAGCAGTATAAAGTCACATTTAGTGGTATAAAATGCAAATTTACTCTTCTAAGTAATGATGAACAATCTTTGGCGAAGCCCTGCATTGCTTTGTATTCACGATTAAATCCATGGAATGAGATCATTCCTTAAAATATATGTGCAGAGTTAAAAAAAAAAGATTAACCAACAGACCGACCCAAAATTTTGATTTTTCCACTGGAGGGCAAACAAACAATATATCTTTTTTAGGCCTTACTGTTTGCAGTAAATATATATGCTGCACCACACAGCACCGCTTTATGAGTATTCCTGACAATCCACTCTGTTACAACTAGCCATTTACATATTCTCACAGTAAACTTACCAGTTAATTCAAATTGGAATACAGCACCAACACTTTTAGCTAAATCAGGTTTAGACTGCATTAATCCTTGAATACTGGAAAACACACCGGCAATAGCACCGCCACCACTGGCGGCTGACCCATGTCCTTCCTTTCCTGCGCCACCTTTCTCTGCAATTTTACGGATTTCGTTTGGGTCTTCATCATCAAGGAAAAAGTCTGGTACAAGCTGCCTCCCTGCATTGTAAGAAAATTACCAGGAGTTTTACCTCACAAAAGTCCAGCTGAATTTACACCAAGGAAATTGAAAATAGGAATAGGTACTCGCTGCCATTTTGATTTGACTGTTTTTTTTTTTTTTTTGTGTACATCCTATGGGATTGTAGCTCATGAAAGGCGAGTTATTGCACCTCCGGTATTTTACGACTTTGCATGCCACACTTCGAGGTAGATGCTATTGAAACGCAGACATGATTTACACACACTATATTTTGTCGGGTAATTATTCATTTAGTTTAGCTTAATTTTGAATTTTGATGGATTCTTTTTCACAAACGATACATTATTATATTCCTGTTGTACGTATGAATTAAGCTAATAAATTTGCATTCCATTTTGCTTGTAAAATGACACAAAATCAAGGCACTTCCTCATAAAAATTGACCATGTGTGCATTGATTTTTTCTCATTTCATTTGTGACAGGCCCTATGAAATGTGCATTTGTTAAGCTTTAATCAAAATGCACCACCACTTGAATAAATGCATTTGCATATGAACGCCTTTTTGGTAGAAATTAATCAAAAAGGATATGTATAGAGTATGAATTCAGCTTAACTTAGTGAGGAGTAAGAAAGCAGAAACTGTAAAACATCAACATTTAGACAGCATTTTATTTTTGCCAGCAGCACCATTAATAAAGATGCCGGATCCGATCATATTCTCCTCATCTCACAGCTCTACCAGAGGTAGTGTATTTTTTCATGTCAAATGAAAGCCCATATTTTTCTGATTGTAAATCCAAAATTTCACCTCCAAATAGTCTGAATAGTTTTTGAGACGTAGCACTAAAATAAATTGGTATACACAAGCTACTGGTAAGCATTAAAAATTTGCTAGCGTTTTTGTTTGTTTTTTGAAAGCATTTTTTAACAGTTTGCGAAATTTAAGTGTCACTAAAAATAATCTTAAGGGCCCTGTCAACCCTTCGTTTTCAGAAATGTTTTTTGCTCTGTAATAAGCAATGGATAATTAAATCCAAATAAAAGTACAGTGTATATATTTCTAGAAGTGGATTTGCATATTGAAAATGATGGTGAAGTCATTATTTGGGCCAAAATGTGTAATTTTGACCGAAAGGTCCAAAAAACATGTTTTCCCCAACAATTTTATGAGAAAGCTAACTAAATTTTGGTTTGGTAAAAGAATTGCCATTTTTGCTAAATAATTCACAAATAGTAGGTTATAATATTACCATAAGCATGTTCTATTGACTATGTAGGTAGAAAAGTAGCATGAAGAATGTAGGCCAGTCCCTTTTAGGCAGTATAAATTTTGAATGCTATAACAAACCTGGCTCATATGCATATCTGTCAAGATCCGTTTCTCCAACATCCCCTAACACATTATCATCAATACAGAAATTGCCAGTGAAATTTTTACTATCTTTGGTCAGAATAACGTAAGCTGCGTCGGCCATGATATCCGGTGATCGACATTGGTTGCGCGTTTCTCTTTCATAACCTGCTAACATTTCTGCTGCTGCTGTCCAGATCACTGCAAACAAAACCAAAAAAAATAAAGCAAAAAGGTGAGACAGGTGTAAATGGCCAAAAATTGAGATTTTCTGCAAAAACAAGTTTTGATGAATAGTTTTAGCAATATATGCGACGTGTTACAACTTGACGGCAAACCCGATTCTGAGCAACAGCCATTTGAAGCAGGTGAGTGACAAATGGTCGGAAGGTTGATTTTTAGATATCCTTGAAGTATATATTTTCAATGAATTAACTTATTTTCTGAAAAAATACATTTTAAATGTGAA
>JXSR01S020502.1:86385-96790 GCA_000969725.1 Ophiothrix spiculata | reverse complement strand
GGCGTCAACATCTAACTCTTCAAGATGTTGTGAGGAGAGATTTCTAACAGCGATGAGAACGCCGCCCCAGCCGTCTGGACGATCTTTCCTGTAGATCCGACACGTATCCTTACTCAGGTAAGGATACCCTTATTCCTAACTATGAATCATCCCTACCGGTCTGATTCATACAACACACCATAGGAATCCATAGTACATAAGATTTAGTCTGTGTTTACATTAAATGACAGATAACCATTATCACTCTCAGGAGCAGTCAATGAAATATTGATTTGATATTGATTGAGTTCTCACTTCTAAGTGACCTGTCAAAATTTGGAGGCAAATTTCTGACCTAGCCTATTGTTCCAGGTCATTCTGACAGGAAGTACAATGCAAATGAGTAAACAAAGATGGCTCTGTTTTAATACATGGATTTTAACATGACTAGATGAGTATCTCTGGAAATATCTCATTTTTTTTCACTTGTGAGGATTGATTAAAATATCAGGTTAGTGATAATTCATTTCTTAAACATGTTTCATCCACGATTCCAAGACCTTGTTGCATTTGTTCTCGTAGCCTATATCATGAGATTTTCGGCAGAATTTTCAGGAGTCAGTGAACAAGCGTGAAACACTGTACAAAAAGTGAAAGTTCCTCGTTTTGGAACTAGTCCTCATTTTTCTAAAACGAGTAGGGTACTCGTTTTTCCAAAACGAGTAACAAAACAAGTAGCAAAACAAGGCAATTACCTCGTTTTGCTACTTGTTTTGTTCCTCGTTTTAGAAAAACGAGTACCCTACTCGTTTTAGAAAAACAAGGACTAGTTCCAAAACGAGGAACTTTCACTTTACAGTGAAACACGTTTCAATACACTGTTTTCAATGAGAGAGGTGCACGAACGAATTGTCTTCAATGTAGGATACCCTCAAGTTCATCAATTTATTTTTTTTGACCTTATCTCTGTAGAGAAAACTACCTTATTTTAATACGATTTTTCCTATTGAAACACACAGTAAACAGCAAATGCTGAACTTAGCATGCTGACTATTAAGTGCAAAGTTCAGTATTGCAGTTAAAGCAATACTATAAAGTGTTAAAAATTAAACGCGGCCCCCCTGTCATCAATGACTTTTGATTTTTTGGGCTTATTGGGTTTGATTTTTGTAGATATGAATACCCTCCAAACGATTTGGCTCAAAGATGCTCACTTTTTCCGTTATGGCCATTTGTTGAATTAAATTCGGGATCCCGAATTTAATTCAACATGTATTAGTATAGGAAAGCATGCATGTGCTTTTTATTCATTTTTAGGTGGCAAAACAATTTTTTCACAAAATACACTTGAAAACGCTTTTAGATAGTCATATTCCTCCATTTTATGTTGTTTTTACTATTGTTGTTTCAAATAATTCTCTGGACAGGAAAATTTAGAGCCTTGCGTAACACAATTGCGTGTGCATTTTACGCGAGTACACAATGGTTTTCAGGCACGCGCGATGTCGCGACACTGTGGATTACTGATTGGAAACGGTGTTGCGTACTTCCCGGTGTCCCGTTCTTGTCGCAACTCTTGGATACGCAGTGGCTGCGCGTTCAGAAATCAAGTTCATGTCCGAAATTTATTTGAAACAATAATATAAACCATTTTTGATCAAAATCTTATAGTATTGCTTTAAGTGTGTGTTTCAATAGGAAAAATTGTGTTAAAATCAGATAGTTTTTATATATGGGGCCTAATCATGAAGAAAGTGAGTGCCAAAGATGAATTTTACTATAAAAGTAGATCTACTATGTATGTTTCATTCCTGCAAATTTCAAAAAGTATTTCAACTGCGCACAGGGGAAACCACTCACAAGACAGAAGTGGGCTTTTTGGCTTTTTTTTTAATGAAGTGCCTACTTTGAGGGCAAATAACCTACAAAGTAACAGGAGATACTATTTCCCTCAGGCCAGATTTTAATTTTTTAGCAAAAGTAAGTTAGAATACAAATTTTCAGCTCTATACCTCTCACCATTATCAAATTTTATACAATAATTTAAAATTTGATAAGATGCAAGCGTGCGTTTTCATGGGTCACAGAATGCTAAAAAGGGCGATCTGGAGCAAACGAGAGGCCATGTATCTCAAAAAACGTATGGAGAATGAATTTACTTTTTTGCAGACCTGTGTTCATTTTGGCCATAGTACAACATTTCAACAAAGTTTCATGAAAATTGGAGGGGGTCACCTGGGGACCATTGGTTGATTTGACACAGAATAACCCTCAAATCAGCTAATATCTAAATGGTATGACCTCAAATCACTCTCCTGACAACTCTCCTTGAACCTTTCAGGAGAGTTATTTATAGCTCTTCAGCATTTTTCAAAAATGAAGCCGTGACAATGTAAGGAGATGTGCTCATAGAGTAGTTACTGGATTTATCTAAACATAACTTTTTATTATACAAATGTAGTTTGAACAATCATAAAAATGTATGCATATTTTCAGTAAGATACCAATACAATTTTAAAACTTTAAGAAACAGGTTTAAAATGAGACCAAAATACTGATTTTGATTTTGATTTTGATTTTGGAATGGGTCAAAATTACCATAAAAGCCAATATTTCACGCTCAGAAATTTTTGCGCGAGGCTAATTTTGAGCTATTTTGAGCGCTTTGATTTTCACGCTTATGATTTTTAAAACGTGCAATGGTGTACATGTATATACATAACTGTTTTTGTGCTACATTTATTTTCGCGCGAATTAAGCACAAAAATTAATGTAGCCTGAAATATACCACTTACACAGTATTGTATTATATTTGTATCTTATTTGTTTCGCAGTGCCCGACTCAGTATGGCGTATCAATATTGACGTACCAGAAGAAGGCAAGACCGCGTCACTGGATGATGGAGGGGACCGATGGTGGGAACAAACGGATTTAGTCAAATTAATTCTGGCTTCTAATCAGCTACAAGAATTATCAGATGACATAAGGCAGCTACCAGCACTAACTGTGCTAGATGTAAGTGACAGGGATTAAAATAAACTGGGACCATCCATGGTATGGGGTACTCATTTGGTTTCAGGAATTATCAGATGACATACGGCAGCTACCAACACTGACTGTGCTATATAGATTATAAGTGACATGGATTAAATTAAACTGGGATCATCTAGGGGATGGGACTCTTAACTTTGGTTTCAATCAGCTACAAGAATTATCAGATGACATAATGCAGCTACCAGCACTGACTGTACTACAAATATATCTACATAACTGACAAGGATTAAAATAAACTGAGGCATATACATAATTGCGGAGGACTACTGCACCCGATATGTGCATCACAAACGTATTAAAAGTTTGTTTAGTGTATTGACGTGACAGGGAAGTTCTCTTATGCACTATGCGCTGCAAGCTAGCTTCGGATCAAGTTTTGGATGGGCCGCAAATTGGTTTGGCGCTGGTTAAGTTAGCGCTGGTATACCTCATGATATTTACTGGTAGAGAACCGTAAGTGGCTGGGCTACTTGTTAAGTCACTCTGCTATTACAATTTGGTGGCAGCTAGTGGTCCTAGGCTTCCTAATGCCTAGTAGACAGACCCCCATTGAATTGAGTGCCAAGTGTATCAGATTGATGTGAATTACACATGAGGACATATGTGACCCATCATATCGAAAGGTACCTTAAGGGTCCCAAAATGAAAATTGATTTTTTTTGGTCTCATCTGAAAGATTATATTTTAAGCTTTAAAATGACACCTTGCTTTTGGTTATTGAATGTTTGATTGTTACATCCAAATTGATAAAAGGCATCAGACTGATTCAGAAAATTATAGTTCTGAGAAAATCGAGTTTAAAGTTTCTGTACTGGTAAAACTTGAATGGAGAAATGATTTTTATCTCGGTTTTTAAAACATTTGTCTTATATGTTTTGGATGTTGGAACCTGATTAATGTGATAGAATACACTTCAAAGGTAACGTTTCTGATGAAATTAGAAATTCGACCTTGGACATGATTTTTAACTATGCTCAGCTTCAATGGCACGTATCTCATAATTTACTATGCCGACCTTAAGGTACCTTTAGATATGATGGGTCACATATGTGTCTAGTGTGAGGGTGGGAGTAATGTCACAAACATGTAAGACCCATTTATTGTATGAACCTATGGGAAGTCAGGACTCTTTCGAGCTCACTCCGGTGGGGGAAGGTCCCTGGATCGATGCTCTGCTGGGCCGCATATTGGTTTGGCGCTGGTACACCTCTTGATATTTGCTGGTAATATAAGTGGGTTATGTTCCATCCATTACAGTACCAGAAGTAGCAGTATTAACATTTATAAAGATGCTTCAATATTTATTCATTTATTGCCGGGCTTCAAGTGTTAGAAAGTGACACCTGAATATATTTATAGACCCTCCCCAAATTTACTAATGCTATTTGTTTGAATTCCATTTCGCATGTACAGGTTCATGACAATCAGTTGATTTCGATACCACAGGCTATTAGTGAGCTTCAGAACCTAACAAAGCTGAATTTAAGGTAAATACAAACACATCTGCCTGTTATATGGAGATGTTGGATCTAAATGCGCCATTTGTTAGGTATAAAAATATCAATTTTCTAAACTCTTTTAAACTTGAAGTATACAGCAAGCAATCAGATTCTATTACGAGATCAGGAGCATATCCCTTGTATTCTACAACATTGTGAACTGGTGTTTTTGTATTGTGTAGGAGACCAAAAATGATTGATTAGGATTGATTAAGACCAAATCACTACATATTAAGTTTTTTTTTTACATAAATCATTCATGATTTTGGTGTTATTTTTGGCTAATTTTGTTGCTATCACATAGACAAACATTGAACATAAGTTTATTTGAATATTCAGCAAGATTGAGGAAGAGGTTATGATTCGAAAAATACAGACTAATTTACTTCTCTGTATGGTCATATTGGTTTGTATGCGTTAATCGGCTGCTTGCTGCACACTTCAAGATAGAGTATATGTATATACTTTTACTCGGAACTTCTCATTGAGATCAGAAAGTCTATCAATGTCAGGCCTTATTGCCTTTTGATCTTCAATTCGATATCTTGGTGTAGCTACAGGGTGGTTAAAAAAAACTCAAAACCCAAGTTCAAAGTCATTTTTACTGAGCAATTGTACCTCTATCAACTTCAGTTGGCAAAGGAATCATGTGGGATAGGTTTTAAACCATTCCTGCATTTTTTATCAAGTTTTGATCATTGGTTTTTAAGATGCAGTCCATTATTAAAATATTGCTTTAAAGTGGCTTTTCCGTGATTGCTTCTTTTTCCTTCTGCCTTAAACCCTTCAATGGATTACACAACATTGATGTGCAATCAATTTAAGTACTCTAACCTGCACATATTGTACTGCATGTTGTGTTACGGGCGTTCCCTGCTTGAATTGAAGGCGTTTTCAATGTATTTTCCTAGCTGATCTTTCAATGTAATCTCGTCACTTTACAGCACCTAATGGCCTGAAATCTATCTGACAACGATTGAGTGACTAAGTCTAAGCACTTTATTGGAAAATATTTACCGAAGAAGACAAAACGAACAAGAACAAACAAACAAACAATCAAAATTATGTGAGCTGGAGTTCAGAGGCCTCTTGTATGAACCAGTAATCTGAACTACACCATTACATTGCTGAAACTTGGGCTCCACTATCTGAAGTTAGTTCAGGTACATCATTCAACATTAAAAATTGATGATCAATCACTTTCATCAGTTAAACATGCGTAATTTAACCTGCATGCAGTGCAACATGTGTGGAACCAAATACGGTGCAGATCAAGGGGAACAGATTGAAGACAAAAACAAAGAAAAGCCTTCGTGGACAAGCCACTTTGAAGGACGGTTGTCATAAAGAGCTGTATCTTGAAAGACCTAATGATACAAATTGCATACAACTTTCAGGGATGGTTTAAAAGGTATTAACAATAATTCCTGTGCAAATTCAAGTTGATTGAGGTACAATTACTGTCTGAAACGTGACCTTGAACTTGGGTTCTAAGTTTTTTGATCCACCTTATAGTATTGGGCATCAGGCCTATTATAGATTTGTAGTTTCAGAAGTGTGAACACTGCGCTTCCTGTTGCTAAGATGCAAATTTAAAAATTGAGATCTGTTATATACATGTACATGTTGCCCCTATTTCTGAGCATCAGTCAAAACCAACTATGCATTTTTGTAGTTGCTTTTTTTTTTTTTTTTTTTTGGCGGGGGGAAGCCACAGCTGCTATGTTTTATTACTGAAAAACATGGGGACCTACATGTAGTGGGGAGAGAGTCTTAAGAACAGGGAGGGAGTATGCAACTACATGTCACTTTCATTATTGGGCAAGGTGCACATGCCCATCACCTCTCGACCCCCAAATTTTATCCACAATTTTGCAAGTAGATAGCATGCAAGTTTGCAAGTAGGGCAGGTTGCATGCAACCTCAACTTTACAGTATTTCATGACACAGTCTATTAAAAATCATTAAATTTCTTACAAATTATGAAAATCGAAAACGCAGCCAATGCGCAATTAAAAACAAGCAATCACTGCGTGTTGAAGGAGACTCAATGTTTTCACATTTTCACGATGTTGAAATGCCAATCAACATCTGTGCAATTGATTATTTTTTGTTGCTTTGTAGTCGCACACGCTCTCATCATACAAATTGGATTTGTAAGAGATTTAATAATTTCAATAATAGTTGTCATATCAAATTGACTTGTAAATAGCTCCTAATTTTAACTTTTTGATTTTTCTTTGATTTAGCCATAACAAGTTAAGTCAACTACCAGATGAACTATTTCAGCTCAGAAATCTTCAATTTCTACATGTGGAACACAATGAAATATCAGAACTGAATGAAAACATAGGGGACCTCACACATCTAGAGGATCTGGTGAGTGTACAGCAATGTTGTTGATTTCTGGTTAATTTGCTAAATTTCACATTTAAATCGATTAAATGAATAAACCATAAGTTTTTATGATCAACTCAGCTGAAAATCGTGGTATGATATGTGGATCGTCATATCGAAAGGTACCTTAATACCGGCATAGTACATTACGAGATACGGGCCATTGAAGCTAAGCATAGTCAAAAATCACTTCTAAGGTCGAATTTCTAATTTCATTAGAAAGGTTATCATTGAAGTGTATTCTATCATATTAATCAGGTTCCAACATCCAAAACATACGAAAAATGTATTAAAAACCAAGCTAAAAATCCTCTCTCCATTCAAGATTTACTAAGTACAAAAATTTTAACTTGATTTTCTCAGAACTATAGTTTTCCGAATCAGCCCGATGCCTTTTACCAATTTGGGTGTAACTTCGCAACCGAACATCCAATAACCAAAATCAAGGTGTCATTTTAAAGCTTAAAATCTCAGCTGCCGACCTTAAGGTACCTTTCAATATGACGGGTCACATATGTTCAGTAAACACATCATCATTTGATTTAGACAATAATAAGTGTGCCTGCTCTCCCTCAGAAAAATACCTCTGTCCAAAACAATCACTGTCGAATTCACACAATGACCGAAAAATAGATGGTGCAAAGTTATCATTGTCATTAATAACTGCTCTTTTGACATTTTAAATGCCTTTTAAGTATAATTTTATGTAGAAATACTTTATTTAACTTATTTCTTACTTAAAGGTCTACTAGTACTTATCCCTATAAGAGAATTTCGATCAGTCCAGGCATGACGATCATCACGTAATGTGATAAACGCGTGTGTGTGTGTGTTGCATACGCACGCATGATTGGCGTTTTATGAGAAAATGCATTCAGCGCTAATGGCATCACATACGCAGGTCATTATAAGAAGTCATTGTTACCTAATAATTACCGCACAGTTGTTTGCGTAAAATTAGAAATAATCTTATTAGATTGGATCGCACTATTACGCGGGTTATTAATAAACCGTAAGTTTTATGATCAACTCAGCTGAAAATCGTGGTATAATAGTTCAGTAAACACATCCTCATTTGATTGAAAAGTAATATATGCTGTAAACATTGTCAATTTCAGACAAATAGATCACCTTAGGCTTTAAAAAAATGTTAGATTGGCGTAACATAGAAAAAAATAGGGTAGGTAGGTAAGATTTTTTTAAAGTCTATGTTTCACATACAACTTTATAAGAACATAAAATATCTTGGGCACCAATGAATCGATTCCCATCAAATTTGGGATTTGGAGGTTTTCTACCATACAAATATTTAGGGTCAGTGGTAAAACTAGGGTCAGTCGGGTTACGCCAATCAAACAATTTTTGTAGGCCTTATGGAAATACCTGCCTCCATGTAATTTAAAAACAAAAAAATGTAGGAAATCTTCAAAAATCACCTTGTTTAGGATTTCGCCAAGGAAACTTGCACCTTCATAAAGGAGGCTTTGAATTGTTCTCAGTGTAAAATACATCCCCATGAAGCATTGTACACTTTTAAAAATGAAGAGTCTTATGTACATCTGTGTGAAATCCTATTCTGAAATCTTTTCCATCTTCAACACTTAAAGATACATTGTATCTGCTAAAGATTATTATAAGTTCTTTTTCGTCATTTCTTATTTTACAGAATCTTTCTCACAACAAATTGAAGAGCTTACCAACATCTATAGGTTACCTCAAAGTTGTAAAGACCATCAACATATCTAACAATCAAATAGCAGAGCTGCCATACACAGTAGGGGTTCTGAAGAATGTACGCATGCTGGATGCAACACATAATTCTCTGAAAGAAGTTCCTGAAGAAGTAGGGGATATGGCATCACTGGAGCAGCTGTACTTAAGGCATAATCAGCTCACCAGGTTGCCAGTTATGAGGTCTTGTAGCACTCTGAAGGTAAATGGTCAAATCATTTTTTTAAGGATTTTCTAAGTTGATTAAAGAATTTGAAAAATGGAATGCTAGTACTCACGATGTTAGCCCTTTGGGAGCAGCCATTATTTTCTAAAAAACGAGATTTCGGCAAGAAAAGGAAACTTAGTTATAGTCTGTGTCTATTCAACCCAGATTTTGTGTTTTTTCTTGAATTTTTTGTTAAAATTGTGTCAAATCAGCTGGGTTTTTTCTTCTTTTTTTTCAATTTTCTTCTGATTTTGGAGCTATGCAAGGGCAATGTCAGTTTTTATCTCTAGAAAAGAAACCAAAGAAAGAAATTTACTCGACTGACCAACCTTACTCTTCTTAAAAGGTATATCTGCCCAGTAAAATAATGGGTTCAAAACTTCAAATATAACTCAAATAATTTTTTTACTTTTAATTATAAATATATTACCAATCTGATCAATTTTCCTTTTTATGATAATTGCAGGAATTACACGCAGGTAACAACAGGATCACAGAGATCTCGCCCAACCATCTGAAGCATTATGGTCTGATGAGTGTCATGGATTTAAGGGATAATAAAATTACAGAATTACATGAAGATATCACTCTTCTGAAGAATCTACAGCGACTAGACTTGACTAATAATAACTTGTCCAAGTAAGGTTCAGACTTGTTCGAAGTCTTTGTTTAAGTGTAACTTTGTTGGTTTTATTACCAGAGAGGGGTGGTGTCAGTTCAACAAAACTCACAATTCGGATACGTATCTGAATTTGGATAAAAAAAGTTAACTTTTCAGACGATTTTTTACCAAGCACACGCTCTAATTATGGGCTGAACAGAATATGCCATGCCATGCCAGGGAATAGAGAAGTTCAACTTTGATGTTGTAATAAGGAACTACGCAGAGCTGAAACGGGTCGCAATACTTACATGTACACAATTAGAGATTGGAAATTCCCTATTCACTACTCGTAAAGAGTATAGATGATCCCTGAATTACTGCGACCAAAGCGAGGCTTCAGCTACATCATCATTTTTAGGATACCCTCCTTATCCGAAATCTGATATGGTATCAGAATTTTGATAGTTTTTGATACGTGGGTATCCAAATTCAGATAGTATCCGGATTGTGAGTCCCGTCGAATTTGTATCACAGTATTTGACGTGTTGTTACAAGTCTAAATTTATACTCAAAATTCAGGACTCGTGTAATGGTGCAGCAAATAACCAAAACAGGTAAATTTATTATCAAATATTGAATTTTAATTTCGGCAGCCACCAAAAATGAAAAAAAAATGCTTTAATAATTGTGTTCTAGTCCTATTGGGCTGTCATATTTTTTAGGTTGGTTAGTTGTTTATTTATTTATTTTTTATTTATTTATATAAGTTCTTTTTCGTCATTTCTTATTTTACAGAATCTTTCTCACAACAAATTGAAGAGCTTACCAACATCTATAGGTTACCTCAAAGTTGTAAAGACCATCAACATATCTAACAATCAAATAGCAGAGCTGCCATACACAGTAGGGGTTCTGAAGAATGTACGCATGCT
>JXSR01S020502.1:63779-75182 GCA_000969725.1 Ophiothrix spiculata | reverse complement strand
AAGAGATCAATAATATTAACATCATATCATACAATTGTTTTTTTGACCATTTTGATCATGTAACACATTTTTGACCCACCTCATGAAATGCCGCCATTTATGGATTGCATGTAAAAACTTATTTTCATGTTATTTGTGCCTTTCAAGCCTAACAACCATAAAGTCAGCAAACATATTGCGCAGGTGAAAATACGTGCAAAAGATCTAAATTTTGTGAGATTTATTTTTTTTCTGCAAATGCGCAATGAATTATTCCGTGAAACACCTGCAAAGATATTTTTTTTTTGGGGGGGGGGGACATTAACTAATAGGCCCTATGAAAAATCCACATCTTTGAAGGACCATCAACAGAAAATCATATAGTTTACTAATTTTTAAGGTGTTTATCTCAGTTTCAACTTTTACTCAATGACAAACTTTGACAGACCATAACTTTATTTGTGGATGTCGATTCAGGTTCATTGAGGTGTCATTTTAAACCAGGGATTCTCAACTTTGACACTCTCTAAAAACAAAGAAATACATTAGGAATACACTGAGGAATAGGCAAGTTTGGCGCTTTCCCCTACAACGTTTTTTTATTTCTGTGGTGCATTGTAAGGACAAGTTGAGAACACCTTATACATGTAACATGGACTTTACAGATGTGTAAAAAAATGGTGAGGTCAAGGTTATGGTCATTTTGAGCTGCATGGTCACATTTCTGTAAGTTTTGTTTGTTATAATCTCTGTAGAGATAAAGCTGTAATTTTACAAATTTGTAATTTTTGTTATGTCTTTCCAAATTATTTTTTATATATATTCTCACCTAAATGTTTGCCTTAATTTGAGAACTCAAACAATGATTATCAGTTGAGGGTATTCACCTAATGCCTAAAATGGGCTTTTGTAATGTAACACCATATTTTGTGTGTTCTGCATATGAAATGATGTCTAAGAAAAAAGGAAGCATTCTTATTTTCTAGTTTTAAAACTAAGGATCAAAAACAAATTTACTGATTTTATGTAATAGCTTTTTTCAGGTATTGTAATGCAAGTTTGAACATATATTTTTTTTCTAAATTTCTATGAGATATAGCTGCTTGATTTGTATATGTTAGTTTTATCTTTTTCAAACTTATTTTGCCCAACCCCTTTCAATATGACAAATTAAAATTTGTAATAATTAAACTCAATTTTGAAATTCATAACTTTCCGCTCATTTGTGTATTATTTTGCATATCAGCTTGGGAAAGGTTATAATTCATTTACATAAATGAATTCATTTACCGTACAGTAAATTTACCCTTAGCTTTAAATCAATTTTAAGAGCTTTCTATGAAAATCTGATAATATTTTAAAGCATTTTCTTTTTGAATGGATGTTCTACAAATTTAGATATGAAATTTTTCCCAAAAAAAAAACGAAAAGGTTTTGCAGATAGAATTCAAATTCCTTTGTACGGTAAATTAATTCATTTCATAAATGCATTATAAACCTGTCCCAAACTGATATCAATGAAGTGTGTTTAATAAAAACTGACAGAAACAGTGTGGGCAAGGCTATTTCATGTCACAGGTACGTAATGTAACAAATATATTGAAAATGTGTGAAATCTATATATTTATGTGTGCAAATATTTGAAATTGAGTAGGAAAACAATAAAATCATTTGTTTTCAAAAATGGCTCATTGCAAATGTCTTGCTTTACAGGAATATGTTTGTGTCTATTCAGATAAGGATTTGAACTTACAGGTGCAATTCATGTTTCTGATGTTACAACAACCTCACCTCGTTTCTAGCCAAATAAAAAAGAAGAGTACAAAATATATATAGGCTGAAAATTTCATTTGATTCTGATCATTCTTTTTCAAGTTACAAGCTTTTCAACATTTTAAAAATCACCATAAGCTTGTGTTGTAATTACTGTCGGGCCCGACAATAATTAGAAAATGCAAGCTCATTTTGAAAGAATGGTTTGGGATACCAGTCAAGGATTCTTACCAGCTAAGAAACTCAATTTTGATAGAGGTGACCTTGAGTATGAAAAGTGGATCATGAATTGCCCCTTGAAGCCCATTCCAGGGTACTTGGTGAGCCGTGAGCTCGCAGGAATATGTTGCATGCATATAAAATCAGGCATTCATTATATCATGATGGGTCCATTTTTTTTTTCAAAATGTAGTCTTGGTAATAATGTACCTGAATCGTGTTATTGTTATCAAGTTCCGGGACTGAGGCCCCCTGTCTGGCGATGTTGGACATTCGGAGGTATCGAACATGGGGCACTAAACCAGTGCTAATCCAAAGCTTAAACATTATGGATTGTTATTTAATGCATTTGGTACGCAACTAATACCCAAAAGCTCTGTCGCACATTCACCGTATAGAGCTGAAACGTACAAATGTTTCACATATCGAACATGTGCCAAAACGGACACAGCCGCATGGATGGATAACATATATATAACAATTAATATATTAAAAACAACACAATAGTGGGATTTAGTACGTTAGGAGAATGTTTGGCTCTATTATGTACTGTGTGATAGAGACTTTACATATCATTATATATGACGCATAAGGTTTCTGTGGAGACTGTTTTTTCATATCGACATGTCGCAATAAAATTTTGTCAACGTCGACATATGTGTCAACATAAAGTTGGTGTCATAGAATTGTTTTTTGTAGGAAAAAACCCGAAATTGTTTACATTTATAGCTTAATGACCCGTTTCAGACAGAATTGCCTATAATGTAGTAATGTACTACTAGTTCTTACTGCATACGACAATATGGATGATATAAAATTGATATTTTGTAACTTTTTTGTTGTGAACCATCGTAATAACTTTAAAAACGGGTATAAATGACGAGCAACTAATAAATTGACGAGAAAATAATACATTATTTATGTAACACTTTAAAGCTCAACTGCTAATAAACCGCCTTAAATATATATATTTGTTATGGAATTTTACTTGAACAGTTTTTTCGTCATGTCGACAAATGAGATTTCATGTCGAGATATGCTTTATGTCGATTATGTCGACAGAAACCTTAGTGACGCATCACTGACACAAATACAAAAAACTCATCAAATCACCATCTTCATTTTTGATGCTTTATTTATGAAACAATTCACTTTTGTTTCACACATACACTGATCTAGTGACAGTCAATACTTGCAACAACATCTGAAGACATGTATGAACATATAAAATAAATAAATTATAAAACAATATTTTTGAACCTAAACTTACTTTAATTCTTTTAAATAAACTATGACAATAATATAAATATGCATAACAAAACTATACGAAAACTGGATGAGTTACATACTTTGTTTAGGATAACCTTTTATTGAGTTGCAAATAAGTAGATTAGGCAAAAAATAATCATTGATATGTTGCCCTCAAATGGAATTTCTGAAAAATGAAGATGGTCGGTCGGAAAATATATTTATTTTTTTTAAATCACCTTAAGTGCAATATTTGGGTATATTTTCCACTATTTTCAAAATAAATCTCACAAAACACCCAATCAGAGCAAAATTGGGTGCTTTCCGTGAGCTAATATATTTTATTTAATTTTCTGTCGAGGGTCAATTGCTGAGGGCAACACAACAACTTTAATTTTTGCTGTCTGGGCCAACACACACATTATTACTCTATGTGCATAGAGAACAGACCGTCTGATTCCCGGGTCTGATTCCCGGGTCTGATTCACCATACACAAAATCAAATAAAAAGTCACTGCTCTATGGTAAATAATATTTAGTCCAGACTATAGTTCTTATAGCTACCAAATATTTGATACAAGTTTTGTTATCTAATAATCTAATACAGTATATGATTCCAATGTTTTTTCTGATACTAACGAAGGCTTGATGATGAATAACCAATGCACCACATATTTTTGTTATGTGATTCCAAACATTTGATGCAACTCTAAATATGAGGGGTATCAAAAAGGTTTTAAAGATCACCCAAAAGAAATAGAGTTAGGAGCATGATTTTATTATTGTAATCCTTAAGGCATCTTTACATGGTCACTGTGCAAAGTTAAAAAACACTTCAAACTGACATTCCTCCAAATGTCATGACAAAGATCCTCAGTCTCGGACGAAAAAAAAATCCATTTTGTATTTTGCTTAGAATCTACATTTTCAGGTCAGCAATGTTTAGTACGTCATTATGGTGTCATTCATTGACGTTTGTTCTCATGCAATACAAAAAATATTAATGGTTTGGGTTCAAATCACACTCGACTTTCAGCCTTGTGTGATACAAACCCAAACCATTAATATTTTCTTGTATTGCATGAAGAAACAGGGGATAAATAATATTACCTTCTGGGTGATCTTTAAAACTTTTTGATATCCCCTCATTAGAAGCAAATAACCATCAAAGGGAGCGTCTCACAAAATACTGTAAATCAGATGTTATCTGACAAATTCTTGTCAATCACATACAATCGTTATAATGATCTTAGAATCCATTGCCATATTAAATTTAAAAAGTATGACTATCTGGATCCAAAAAATCGGAGAATGCATAACAAATGGATTCAAATGCATTGATCATCGCATTTAAATCACTAAATTGGTCAAAACATATATAAATAGCTGAAAATATACCTCGACAACCCATAGATTTTGGGTCTTCGTGCTACCCTAATGCCATCACAAAATATGGTAATGTGAATGGCTTGAGTTGAACATTTGGGCCAATGGTAATACTGGACAGTAAAAATTGGCAATGCATGATCATGTCTTGGTCCAATTCATGGCTATAATCCATATGATCCACCCTCTCAAATCACTAAATTGGTCAAAAACATAAATGGAAAAGCTGAAAATATACCTTGACAACCCATAGACTTTGGGTCTTTGTGCTACAATATGGTGATGTGAATGGCTCGCATCAAGTTTGGGCCAATGGTAAAATTGGATTCATTGACCATTTTCATTATTTTGTTTCTTTTAATTTAAATATACAAGCATTTTTATTCTTGTATTTTGTAAATATCATTCTTTGTTATTATAAATATATTTCTCTATGTATGATTTTTTTTTTCTCTGGACCTCTTGGGAGACCAGTACATTTGTATTGAAAGAGTATGCCAGAATAAAGATAGAATAAACTAAAACTAAACAGTAAAATTGGCAATGTATGATCATATCTTGGTCCAATTCACGGTTACAATCCATATATCTGAGCAGGATGACATGCAAGCCCTTCATCTCTTTGTCTTTGCATCCTCTTTCAACTTCCATATCATCAGTTCCATGCAGCTCTTAGCATCCTCCATACTGTCATGGCCACCCTCTGAAATGGCAAAAAATTATAAATTGAAAATTAGTTACAGACAACAACTGATGTATCACAATGTGACGACCAAAGCTGAATTCAGACTCGACGCACAACGCACCGAGCATGTGCAGTAAAAGATTTGAGGAGTTCCGATCAATCGATATCAAAACGCAACACCACTTGCGGCAACGCAAATCGAGTTGAGAAAAGCTGAACTTTCCATTGCGTTTTCATGTCATTGGCTGCTGCAGTCCGTTTGCGTTTTGAGTGTGAATTCATTTGCGGTGCCGTTTGCGGTGAAAATTATTGGAAACGCAACGCATGCGTTTTGAGTATGAATTCAGCTTAAGGCCAAAGAAAAAATGAAAAAAATAGTCTGTCTCAGCTTCCCGCGCACATAGCTTTTAAAAATCCAAATTTAACGCATTTCTTTTTTTTTTTAGGTTTTTGAGAGATTTTCAGTTTTTTTCATCTTCTTTTCCTACTACTGGAAAAAAAATTAATAAACGGCGCAAGCAACCATATTACTACGTTGTGGGAATGACGTCATTGGCGCAGAACGTAATAATATGGTCAACTGAGCGTTGTTGGTACTTCAGATGCATTATGGGACATACGAAACTGGTCTATTGCAGTTTTGAATTTTCCGCCAGTCATCATTTGAAAATAGTTACAGACAACAACTACGGCCTGTCTCACACTGTGACGAGTAAAGCTGGTTTCAGAGTGTCTGTGGTGGCCGTACTACCAGCGTGACATCAAAAATTTGGAAGTGCGCAAACTCAACCTTGTCGCATCTAAAAAATTTGCGGCGAGCACGACAAGTTGAAATATCAATTACCCTGTCGTGATAGTCGCAAAGACACAATATTTTGATTTGGAATAAATTCAACTTTTCTTGTGAGACTATTGCCGCATTATGCAAATGTGTTGTGCTGCAAACTCAAAATTGTAAATGTTAATGTTTGGTCGTCTGCCACAAACGATAGCTATTCTGAAACCACCCAGGGGTAATGACAAGCAAGAGAGACCTGGGAGTTGCAGCTTTGAATTTTCCGCCAGTCATCGTTTTATGTTATTGTAGCTGTGACCCGTCATCAGCCTTCATTCCTTTATGTCAGCCAAGGTCATCTGATCAATTTTGGTTACAGTTGGGCCTCATCAAGAAATTTTTTGTAAAGTATACTTGGTTCATTTTATACTTTTATAACACATCATGTGAATGCAAGAAGTATGGTAACAACCATTTCAAGAGCCACCACCTTAAGGAGAAAAATTTTAATCAGTTTTGTTTCCATTTGGTGCCAAGATTCTACATAAATATAGCATATGTGTACCGCCGCGGCAAAAGGGTCCAGTTGTCGACTCCTACATGTTGCTCATTGTAGCATATCAGATGTATACAAATACCATAAATTAGATATGCTACAAGGAGCAACATGTACGAGCCGACAACTGGACCCTTTTGCCGCGGCGGTACACATATGACAACTATAGTTGTTGGATTTAATTTGTGAACGCCAACTCAAAGAGTCTTGAGCTTAGAGGCAAACAAAACAACCTTGAAAATGTACGCTTGTGTCAGAGACCACTTTGCTTATGCTAAAGACACTGCATTCACAAATTAAATCTAACAACAATACTTCAAGTATGTCTCTCCTGCATTAACAATATATACAAATATTAACTGCTTTGAAGGGCATGGGTTTAAATTATTTTCCCGAGGTGATCTCAAAACCATGAATATGCCCGAAGTGAAGCTGAAGGCATATTCATGGTTTTGAAATCACCAAGGGGAAATAATTTTAACCATGCCCTGAACAAAAAGCAGTCAATATTCATTTTATATACCGAATATATAGATTTTTGTCATCTGGTTAGTTAAAAGAGGCAATAATGTTTTTAGTTATATGTTTCTCCTTTCAATGTATTGTGCGCAAACTGTATTGAGCGGGCCTAGTGAAAAATATGCCCCAGGCCTAGTCAAATCCAAGCCCTCACTTTTAACCAATCAGAATACAGGAATCTATATATGAGGTATATAAAACCAACTATGCCTTACCATCTTGCTGTATGAGTTTCTTCATGAAGTCTGCCATCAGTGTCCTGAGCGCTCGCTTGTAAGGTGGACCGAGTTTGTGTGGGAAAACTACCGATGTATCTATCACATTGCTATGGATCAACTGTGAGTAAGAAATAATAATTGACAGATAAGCACAGGTGATTTAAAATACACTTTGCTTCTTTAACACTTCCAGCACCAAACTGGCCAATTTTTGACAGGAAAAATTTGCTGACCTTATGCTTGGCATCCCAAAACATTCTCTTGGCCAAGTGATATTCGCTCTGACTTACTTGCTAAAACGCAGAGCGAATGTCGCTATCATTGTGCGAACATCGTTTCAATCGATGAAAGCGAATGTCACTCGTGCATACATGTGATAAACCATAGAATATTTGGCTCCAATTTAATCTGAAGTGTAGCGAATGTCGTGAAATTTGTTAAGCGAATGTCGCTTCCCGTTGAAGCAAAGTTTTCTTGGTGGGGTGAGCAAAAGCCACTCAAGCAAGCAAATGTCTTATAAATGTCATGATAAATAAATTAAATCTTTCTTTTTTCTAATCAAAATTACTTTTTAACACTTAATCTAATAATCTGATGGCAGGCATATTTTCAGTTTCTGTAAAATTAAAACAAACACAAGAAACTTCCCATATATTCATCAATCAAGGTAAAATGCATAACATATTATTAAAAAAAACTGCATAGCTCCTCTCCTTTTACTTCAAGTCACAAAGCTATTGGACAACCCTCGTATGCATGGTACAGCCTTGTTGAAGCAATCAAGACACTCATAAGCTCCCCAAGATTGTCCTGCATGCTCATTTTTGGTCTTAACTGGACTAGAACTGTGCCGGTCATTCAAAATCCACTTTTACTTGTTATTCTCTCTAAGCTATGGCCTAACAAAATTGTCTCCGAGCTGAACAGATTGAGAAGAACAGCCTAAACATTGCGGCGCTTGGAGTCAACTTTACATACTGACATCTAAGTGATTCCGCCAGCATCTCCCCTTACCTTTAATGCTAGCAAGTCACTCTCTAAGCTATGGCCTAACAAGATTGTCTCAGAGCTGAGTTCAGATTGAGTAGAACAGCCTAAACATTGCGGCACTTGGAGTCAACTTTACATACTGACATCTAAGCGACTCCGCCAGCATCTCCCCTTACCTTTAATGCTACCAAGTCACTCTCTAAGCTATGGCCTAACAAGATTGTCTCCGAGCTGAGCAGATTGAGAAGAACAGCCTAAACATTGTGGTGCTTGGTGTCAACTTTACATACTGACATCTAAGTGACTCCGCCAGCATCTCCCCTTACCTTTAATGCTAGCAAGTCACTCTCTAAGCTATGGCCTAACAAGATTGTCTCCGAGCTGAACAGATTGAGAAGAACAACCTAAACATTGTGGTGCTTGGTGTCAACTTTACATACTGACATGTAAGTGGCTCCGCCAGCATCTCCCCTTACCTTTAATGCTAGCAAGTCACTCTCTAGGCTATGGCCTAACAAGATTGTCTCGGAGCTGAATTTATTGAGAAGAACGGCCTGCACGTTGTGTAGCTTGGTATCAACTGTCTTCAAGTCATGTTCAGTTATGCCACTAAATCTGTTAACATTGAAAACAAAACAAACAGGTTAAAACATCTAGATTTGTTAATACAGGATATTTAATAAAACAAGTAATCTATAGATTGCTATGCTTTATGGCCTATTTTCAGTTTTTAAATCCTTCGTCAAAAACATTTGGGTGTACTTTTCTGTCAGTAATTGCCAAAAAGTGTAAAATCGGCTTGGGGAATTCTCTGAAAGTCATGTTTTGAAAAGGTCTGTTAGCATTTAGTTTACGGATTCTCAAGCACATTTATTGGTGGGTAAATTAAGGCCAACACCAAGAGGCCGGCTGAAAATAATCGATGAAGGACCAATTAACATAAAGTCTTGTTTTGAAAAAGTGTCTTTTTTTATGAATGGTGATGGTTTAAAGAAACATTTGAAAACAAGCAGAAAGTAAGTCTGAAACAAGATCAAAGCAAGTAACCAATAAGCACAAAACAAGATTTAAGAGCCCAAACAAATACACCTAATTAATAACCTGCGTAATAGCGCGATCCAATCTAGTAAGATTATTTCTACTTTTACGCAGACTACTGCGCGGTCATTATCAGGTAACAATGACTTCTGTTAATGACCCGCGTAGCGCGTATGCTTTAAACGCATCATTACGCGCACGCAATGATATCGCGGAGGTCGCGTTTGACTAAGCGAAACGCGGACGCAGTGTCTAGACCGATCGATATGTTAGCAGATGACAAAGAAACAAACTAAATAAAATTATGATTTTCACCCGTTTTTGGTCAAAATCATGCAGTAAGGATTTTAAAGATAAAATTACGGTTATTAATGACAATAATAACTTTGCACCATCTTTTAATTCGGTCATTGTTTAAAATCGATGGTGTTTGTTTTGTGCCTCGGTACTTTTCTTCGGCCCAAAACAAACACCTCCGATTTTAAACAATGACCTCAAAAAAGATGGTGCGCAGTTATTATTGTCTAAGTAAGCCCAACTGGCAACACTGTATTTAAGGAGTGATACATACCACAAATCAATAACACTTGTATTGAGGGACACGGGAATTTCATTAATTTTATAGAACTTACTTTTCAGTCAATTAATTAGCAGTTTTGCCAAAGCCAAGATTTAGTAGCATAATTGTGCTACTTTTGACTTTCATGCTGCTACAAGAAAAGCACTACCGCTATTTCGCTATTTTTGTGCTACTTATTATTTTATGACCGCGGAAATCTGCGTATTCTTCTGAAAATCGGCTTCTTTTTGGAAAATTTGCACTTATGAAGGTCTTTACCATCGATTTCACTCAATAGAATGCAATATAATGAGTCAATGGATGCTAAGCTGATCCGTCGTAATTGATCATTCAAGTGTAACAATGGTTTTTTTATGACACTGCGATCGCTAATCACCTAAAAGTCGATGGTTGAAAAGATTATCTGTGATAATTGACCACTCAGGAATACAACATCTTTGATCTACCGCTACTTTGGCAGATTATTTTTGGCAACACTGTTAATTAGTGGTCGGAAAGTATGTAGCACAATAAAATGAAGGTGTGAGTGCTTGTTATGTATTAGAAATGGCTTGAATTGGTTTGTTCTAAGCTTACTTTGGACTTGTCTCTGAATGATAATTGACTAATCAGCTCATTTTATACTTGTCTTGAGCTTGTTTCCAACTTGGTTTTCCCTTTGTTCAGTGGATTAAAAACAAGACCTTTTTTTTCCAAAACAAGACACTTTAGGCTAGCAGTGAAGTCAAAACATTTTCAGAGTTTCTCCCATGACCACCTACTTAGAATAATTATGATATTACTAATTCAGGAACATTACTTCTGTTTTCTATTTAAAGATTTTGTTAGCATATATGTTTTAACCAAGTGCAATAGAGGGTTTGCATGTTTCGTGTCATACCGCAAATATGGTGGATTGTTAAAGTGCATTCAACATAAGTATTTAACATAACTAGCCACTTCAGATTGTCCAATCTATAAAAATGCATCATTATCAGCAGGTCAATTACAATATCTTGCTGAATAGAGAGTATCCACTTCTCTCATGCGTGGTCGCAAACAAAAGAGGTAATTCCCGTAGTAATCTTTATTCAATCAATGACCCTGAATCTTGCGGCTATTTTTGAAGCAGTTTATGCTAACGTGCATGACGTTTCTGGTGCTGCTCTCCTGAATGGTCTGAATATTGTATAGCATTCCCGCAAAGATGGCCGCTAATCCAAAACACGGATAACCTCTATAGACTACGCTACGCCATATTTGCTGGGAAGGTCAGTCCAAATCTTTTGTTTGCTACTAATCGATAAAAACATGCAAACCCTCCATTAATAAAGTTTGTAAAGTAAACTTTTGGTCCCAATTCTCTTACCTTGTATTATAATCCACTACCTCATTATCTGGCTTGACTAGACTATCATACACTTGTTGTAGCCTATCATCAATGACAGTAACCCTAGT
>JXSR01S020502.1:13119-38121 GCA_000969725.1 Ophiothrix spiculata | reverse complement strand
ATTACCTTCTTGGGATCATGAACATTTCAGCTAAACCAGAAACATGTAGATGTGATTGACTGGCGACTCTAGTCGCCGTTAGTAGGCAATGAGTTTTAGGAATCCAGGAAATTAAACATGTGGAGAACAAAGAAGGGAAGTGAGTGATTAACGGTAGATGCTACTTAGGCCTAAGTAAGTAGCATTTCTTTACTGGTAGGGTTAGAATTATGGTTGGTAATTAAGTCATAAACAATGAACACCAAGGAGCAGTAAAGGCCATAAAATGTGTTAGATCAAGAATTCATTGCATTTATTCATGTTTACTTATCAAGCAATTTGAAACCATTTAACAGTCTTGTCAAAGGACTGTTTGTAACAATGCAGTTGAGTGACAGAACTTGGCCTAAGTCTACACTTTCAAGATTACATACCGCACACAGTGATTATGTTGTGTTTTGTGATATGCATATGATTAATAGGATATATCCTGTACGTCATATCAAGCCTCAAGGAAAAAGTTCTCCACATTATTTTATTATATATATATTTCGAGTCACATTTGATTGTTTCAAGTCAGTTTGTTGTCGAGTCTCAAGTCTTGACCATGTCGAGTCTCGAGTCAAGTCGAGTCAAAAGGGTATCGAGTCTCAAGTCGAGTCGAGTCATCCAGAGAAGGTGACTCGAGTCGAGTCTCGAGTCACAAAATGTCGAGTCAAGTCCGAGTCGAGTCGAATCATTCAAGTCGAGTCATTACAACCCCCCACCCCCGGGGAGCAAAACAGCAACAAATGAAGGAATCTTAATATCTAAAATTGTTTGTCAAAACCTTGTTTTGCCACAGAAAAAAATGGATAAAAAGCACATGCGTGCTTTCCTCCGGGGAGGGGTGGTGGGGGGGGGGGGTGTCACTCCCTTAAAACATGTGACGGAGATGTGCGATTGACCCCCATTTTCAAACCTCCTCTCACCGAATGACCCCTTTTAATTATTCACAGGTTGCTCTCACTGAATGACCCCCTTTTGCAACATGCTCTCTCATAATGACCCCTATTTTCCAAAGAAAACTCTCTCACTGAATGACTTGTTTTCATAAATACATTTTTCTCAAACGCTCTCGCCGAATGACCCCCATTTTCCTGAAGAAAATGCTCTCACTGAATGACCCTTGTTTTCATAAATAAGTGAGTGTTACCATATATTTTCTGATGATTTTGGCTCTATGTGAGTGTTAACCCCTGTGGATCATACCTAATAGGTTTTAATACCCAAAGGATAATTATTTCACGGTTTTTATAGTTGTTCAAACACCTCACTGGAAGACTTCAAGTTTTGCGATAAATTTGAGTGACTCACTTTATGACCCCCTTTTCAATGCAATTAGATCCTCACCAAAAGACCCCCTATTTGTTAGTGTCCTCACCAAATGACCCCCTTTTTTGAGAACTCGTCACCAAAAGACCCTTTTTTCTTTATTTAGCCTGTCATCGAAAGACCCCCTCTTCTGAGGTCCATGCCGCACACCCCGTCACTTTCAAATTCGAGTGCCCCCCCCCCCCCGGGCTTTCCTATACTAATACACATGGAATCAAATTCAGGATCCCAAATTTAATTCAACAAATGGCCATAAACAGAAAAGGTAAGTATTCAGGGATGCCAGTTTTCAGGCTAGGGCATGAATTCAGGCCCGTCTGTTGTCAAAATTTATGCTGTTTTATTCATTTTCAGCCCATTTTTGGACATTTTTACACCATTTTCAGGCCTTTCCTTCACTTTCTCAGGCCTTTAAATGTTTGTCACTTACATCCCTTAGCATATGTAAGTCCAAAAAAAAGAAAGGTTTGTCTCAGAAACCTGCGCGCCTTGCTTATGTGAAAATGAATTTAGCGCATAGAGCTACGTGCTGGTCGTTCTCTCTTTTTCTCTATCGACCGCTGTCCAGGTTGCTGTCATTTGCTGTTGCAATTTTACCTTGAATGTTACGTTTTATTTCAACTTTTATGCCAAGACTTCCCATAGTTAAAACAGGTGGGATCGTACTTATAAACTAGGCACTCCACAAACGTAAGTTGGGTGATCTAAATTTGAGAGTGTAAAAAAAAGAAAGAAAATTTGCATACCGAATACCGCACTCACGAGGCGCAGCCTAGTGAGTTGGATAACTTCGACTTCAGCACAAGGTGCAATATTTTGGTACAATTTCATGTGCGCCAAGTAAAGAGCAGTTATTAATCAAATTCATACACGACAATGATTAGAATAAATTTGCAAAGAAATTAAACAACATAATTATTATTTTTAAATGTGTTTGCTATTTTAATGAAACAGAAAGTACAGCCATCCATCACTAATCCATGTTAATCATTGCAATTTAAATTTACCTTTCTTTTAAAATGAAAGTTTCCATACAAGCGTATACATGTTGCGCATACATGTTGCGTGCCATGAACGCATACATGGAATTGTACAAAGCAATACGAGATACGCAGCGTGCAACTAGACGAGATTAATGAATGCGTATAAGTTACCAATTGTCCAATTAGATTTACAATTTCAACGCGTACTTAACGCAGAGTGTATGAATTATTTTTATTATAAAGCACATTTTGAAAATGTGTGAAAAAAATGCATTTTCTGGCTTATTTAGCCAATTTTTAGCCTAAGCTAATGATTTTGGTGGAAACCCTTCAACCAGGGCCCCGTCTCTCTCGCGTTTTAGCTGTAGCCTTTTTTTGACCATATTTGGTAGTCATTAAGGTAACATTAAGGTAACATAGGCGGGGTTTCTGTCAATCAAATGTGCAACCATGCGCAGAACAATGCGCAGAACATTGCGCATGATCCCCGTGGTGTGACTTGAAATCTTAAGCTTAATAAGCGCAAATCAGCCGATTTCAAATGGAAATTTCACTCTTTGTGTCGGTGAGCTTATAGTACCATCAGCCAAAAGTTGTTCAGAATTAGTGTATCTAATGCTGTATTGGTCTGGTTCTATTTATTTTTCACTTTTATTGCACTGAAATTCAAGAGAATTTCCGGAAAATTTTGTTGACAAAATCAGCTAAAATCGGGCATACTAATAAGCTTGTACGTGATTGGTTGAATACATAATTAACCTTGTGACGTCGAATTACAAATTTGCGCTGAAGCTTCATTTTTCCCATTGGCAAGGTATATGAAATTCCTATCCCATAAAAATCTAGAATCCCTGCTTCAACTCTGCCCAACAAAGTAAAAGCGCAGTATGTGTATTGCAGATATATTTCAAGTTACTTTCTTTTTTCCTTGGAGAAATCTTGCACAAATGAGCAGATGACCATTTCTTTTTCATAACAAAAGGCAGTTTCAACTCTATTAAACTTGTGTACATACAACTTTCTAGCGAGATTTGATTTAAGTGAAATTGCACATATTATTGGTAAATTATGTTTTGCAAGTCCAATTTGTTACTCACGCTTAGACGGTTTTGTCTTCCGACAGAAGATTTCTTCAGTAATGCGCCAACTTGGCCGCTTCACGCGCGTAAACACCAAAGTGAAATTGCACGTTTATATGAAGTATCTGCTATGCTTTATAAATGCACATACTACATTTTTACCTTGTGGTGCAGAACTGTGGTCTTATTGGCACAAGCTAAAAACCTCAGAGGGAACACTTGCTAACACTACAACAAAATTAACTTACTTTTGTGGGTACATGTGCCATTCTCCTTCCGCCTTTATCAGCTGTAGTTGCCATAGTTTTGCCAGGGATTTCCCATCCACTATTAGCTCTGTTAACTGAAGAATTCTTTTTCTCTACAATGTGCTGCTTTCACTTGCTAACACTACAACAAAGTGAACTTACTTTTGTGGGTACATGTGCCATTCTCCTTCCGCCTTTATCAGCTGTCGTTGCCATAGTTTTGCCGGCGATTTCCCATCCACTATTAGCTCTGTTAACTGAGGAATACTTCTTGTCTACAATGCGCTGCTTTGGACTGACATAAGGAGCTGATGGAGTGCTGCTTGCTGAGGCAGCGGAATGAGAGACCCTCCTGGATGATGAGAATGAATTACTGTTGAAAGAATTCAGAAAACAATTGTGTAAAAGGTACCCTTCTCACTCAATTTCCAGTTTCCCTATTCATTATTCACTTTCTTTATTTAGCATATAAAGTTGTAGGATCTTATTTCAGCATGTGTATAATTTACTTTTAACTGATTGACCTTAACCTCTGAAGCGCATTTTGTAAAATTTCAACCTCAGCTTGTTTCTTGTTTTCTCTTGAGAGGCAAAAGAAAGTATACAACACTGGGGATGAGTATATTACGCAAATACAAAAGAAATAGAAAATAGGTATACAAATTAATTTTACATTTTATGCTATATCTCTGAAACTATAAAGAATTTTGAGGCGAAAAATACCAAGTAATAAATTTGATGTCCACAGTTTGATTTTTGCGAGATTAATCCCCGCAATAGTATGGGGAAAATATTGATAAATGAAATATGAGACTAACAATGCAGCGGTTCCAAAAAGTGACGGAAACAAACATTTCATATCAAGAAATAACTGAAATTAATGGTAATTTTACCGAAGGCAAAATTTGACATTTCTGTGTCTTACAAGTTTCATAAAATGTATATTTTAGGTCCCATCAAAAACTTGACCCATGACCCGACCCTAACTCACTAACCGTGACCTGACTGTAACTCGCTAACCGTGACCCGACCCTAAACATTCCCTAACCCTATCCCTAACCCTAAAATTTTGGATAAGACCTCAAGTATACTTGGTTCCATTTTTTTCATTGTGCGTTTTTTACAGGCATATAGTTTTAAATGTAACTAAATCCAAAGAAAAACATCTGCCTACCTATTAGCCCCTGATCCTTTAGGTATATGAGCAACCCTCTTCTTCTCTGGAGATGGCCTGCCATATTCAGTTGGCACCCTCTGGGGTGGTGGGTCCTGTTTCATCGCCATCATGGCCTCTTGTTGCGCAATAAAGATTCTGTTATGACACACTTGAGCTGGGCTAGGCTGGGCCCTGGGTTTCTTGGGTATTTTCCTCATTTTACCCTGCAAGAAAATGTAGAAATTGGGAGTGAGACAAGCAATTACTTTGAAATATTAATTATTCAAAACTGAATTTAAAAAACATCTTGGAGTCATGTTGAAGATAAGCTTCCTTTAGCTTACTTAAGTACCAAGTTGGGTTTCCTTGGCGAAAGCCTAAACAAGGTGATTAATATATTCATCCACTATTGTTATTTCAAATAATTATGGGACAAGAAATTTAGAACCTGGCATAACACAATTGCATGTGCATTTCAAGTGAGTACACAATGCTTTTCAGGCACGTGTGATGTCGCAGTACTGATTATTGATTGGAAACGGTGTTGCGTACTTTCTGTTGTCCAGTTCTTGTCACAACTTGTGGATAGGCGGTGACTGCATTCAGAAATCATGTTGATATGTTTGAAATTGACGACAGCAAATCTGCTGGAAATTCTGATTATTTTCTTTACTTTTTGCTGCCTATCTTCACCAGTTTCTTGGAAAAGTGTTCTGTCTCAAATAAGGCCCTGCGGGGAAACCCAAAACCCAGAATCTTCCCGGACCAGACCGAAACCGGGTCTGGAATTTTTTTCGAGCTATTTTCGGGTTCGGTACAGTCTGGGAAAAATATTACCGGGGTCGACCGGGTCGGGGAAATTTTACTCGGGGTCGGGGAAAGTTTACATTCGGTCCGGGAAACGCAAAAGGTCGTTCGGGGTAAAAATAAAATAGAGCAACAATCTTATTTTCGTAATCTGTTTTAGCTTAAATCGTAATCCTTGTTAAACTCCATTTTAATGACTTGAAACTCTGGGAAATTCAGGGTCGGGGAAAGCCAGTCTGGGTCGGTCCGGTCTAGAAAAAATTCTTTCGGGTCGGGTCGGTCGGGGCAAGCTAAATTTTTATCGGGTCAGGCGGGTCGGGAAATAAATTGTCGGGGAACAACGGGGTCAGGGCAAGAAAAGACCTGCCCCGCAGGGCGTTAGTCTCAAAGTCCCCCTTTAGGAGGTGAGTCATCACATATTTCGCCCATCATATAAAAAAAACCTATATGTTTCTCAATTTGTAACACATTGAACACCATGTTATGCTAATTCCTCTTAAGTTCTTGAAAACAAAATCCACCTTCTGTTTTTAGTAGTGACGTTTCACTTCCTACCAGGAAGCGTTCTCAAACTGTATTGGCAGTAGAAGAGATCTTGATGATGTGCCAGTACAGTTTGAGGAAGCTTCCTGCTAGGAAGTGAAACATCACAACTAAAAACAGTAAGTGGAATTTGTATACAAGAACTTTAGAGGAATTTGCAATGTGAAATATCCTGATGAACCTTTTCAAAGATTTTTCAAAGAACCGTGTTCTGCTAAATTTAATATTTACTTTTTAATGGTAATCAAATATCAATCCATATCTTGTACAGTGTGGACTTGTGGCATCATGATGTCATTTCAAACTATTGATCACCAGTAAAAAGAAATATTCAATTTCAGGTATGGAATACGTTGGTGTTACTGTTGTCATGAAAGAGAATCATGCAGGTTCCAACAAGTACTCTTTCGATTTGACGAGTTCATACCTGTCAACATTTTCAAATTCTGATTCAGGAGACTTCTGAAATCATTTAAATTTATGAGTAACGTTTACGGGCAACTGACATATGAAGCTATATGAGGCCCAAAAGATACAACCAAAAAATTTACGTAGCTTTTGAAAACTGAAAAAAATGGCCTCCGAAATGCACATACGACTCACAAAAACGATCTTATTTGTAATCTCTTAACAAAATGAACCTTATACTCGGTATGTAATACACGCTAGCGCAATCTTTTTTTTTCAATGCGGGAGATATTGGGAGATTTTTTTTAAAAGTGGGGGATATGGGGAGATATGGCTACCCGATCGAGAGATCGGGAGGGCTGCCTTAAATCGGGAGACTTATGCGAGTCACTAATGTATCGTGTATTGCTTACCGTGCCATGTTTTGGTGCATGTGCAACTCTTTTCTTTCCAACAGATACTGCAGGTAGTACCTCCACATCATCAGGTCCTGGTAATGTCTGTTGACAAAATAAAACAATTAAATGTTACACAGAAACTGACCACTGAATCAAAATCAACAAAATTATTTCAGATTCAATTAAAGGTGCAATTCATGATTTTGACATGGCCTCTTTTCTAGCTATTTAAAAGAAGAGTACAACCTTATTATATACTGAAAATTTCACTTGATTCCGACTGTTCGTTTCCAAGTTACAAGCTTTTCAGAATTTTGAAAATCCCCATAGACTACTGTGTTGTAATTACTGTCGGGGCCCCGACAATAATTAGAAAATGACACATTTTCTCACTTTTCTCAAAAATGCAAGCACATATGAAAGAATGGTTTGGGGATCGTAACATATACCACTTGAGGATTCTTATAAGCTAAAAAACTCAAATTTGATAGAGGTGACCTTGAGGGTGAAAAGTGGATCATGAATTGCCCCTTTAAGAAAGAATAACCCAAATGTTTAGTACGGTATCCAAGTAACATTTTGATAGTCATAATGGTGTCTTTTATGTCCGTATGCAAAAAGCAGGATTAACTTTAGTCCCAGATTAAGTGAAATTTGATTTCTTGAAAATAATACACATGTTTTGGTTTCATTAATAATTAATGTTCTTGCATAAAGATCTGTATTAAAATTACGGGAATTTTACCATTTGTCTGTTTGAAACATACAACATTTTCTACAAAAAGAACAAAATTGGTTTGACTAACTTAGCCTGGACCAAAACATTTTTTTGTTCTAAAACAGACAAAAATTGTAAAATTTTCAGTTTAAATCTTTAAACTAAAACATAAAACTTATCGCTAAACTTCCCCTAAAATGTGTTCAAAAGTTTAAATTTCACTTTGTACAGGACTTCAGTTAATCCTGCTTTGTGCAGCGGAACCTACTTAAGACTGGAGGATCATTGCAAGAACCAAGTCCTGTCCTAAAAGTCGTGCAATAACTGACATTTTTCATGAATTTGTATCACACACAATATTTATATTGTGTCAAGTTTTGGGTCAGTGACACATGAAATGGTTCTCCAGGTGGCAGTGTCACCTTTTGCATTCTGCTAATTTTTAATCACATGTTTTTTGCGCACCTGAAAATTCTGATGATACATTATTTTCAATGTTGCCTTTAATTTTGCAAAGACAACTTGAGTGTGAAAATAAATGAAAATTTCAATTTTCCAATAAATATATTTTAAAATTGATGCTGAATCCTTTCGAAAAATAAAAATATACTTGCCTCTTTCTTTTTGGCATCGTTCAGAGGCTGCACCATTTCCTCGTTGAATATCTTCAAACACTCATCATACGTGTCCGTCTCAGAGAAGCTTATATCCGTATCGTTCAGATAAAAATCCTCTGGAATGTCCACATCTGACAAGGCATGATTTCCTTCATCATGATCACTCCAATATTCATTAGCATGCGTTTCTGAGCTCTTTCTCTTCATGTTACAAGTTTCTATTGCATGCTTGTTTTCACCTTTACCAGTTCTGTCTTTTGCGCTTTTATCAGTTTTATTTTTTGAAGACGATGACTTCAGTTTTGTTGATTTTTCACACACTGATTTTGTTCTACTAGTAGATGCTTTTGATTTGGACTTCTCACACACTGTCTTTGTTCCATCTACTGATGATTTTGATTTATCACACACTGTAGTTTGTTCTTTAGTTCTATCATCTGATGATGATTTCCTTCTTAAAGATTCATCACTCTCTTTCGACGATTCCCTAGGTTTATCTTTCAATAGCTTTCTTGATTTTTCCTTCGATGAATCTTTCCCTTTGTCTTTTGATGATTTCAAGTTCGACTTTTCACACACAGAAGATTTATCTTTACTAATATCATCAACCCTCTTTTGTTTATCATTTTTATGTCTACTTGATATCTTTTCTTTGTGCAGAGCTTTTGAAGATGATTTTTCACTTGATATTTTACTACTTTTATCATCGCCTCTTGATGATGATGGTTTAATACTTGGACATTTGTCAGCCTCTTTTTTATGCTTTGAATCAAGTTTATTCGACAATTTCTTAACGTCTTCCAGTTTCACATTTGATGCGGAATTTTTTTCTTTCTTGACTCTCACATCCTTTGCTTTCATTTTTCTTAATGCTTTCTGTTCATCATCCGATTCATCACTAGACAATAGATCAATAACATCTGGTTTAACATCATCTTTTGAGGTTTCTTTAACGAAAATCACCTCTGTATTCTCAACTTCATCCTCACTTGAATCACCAAACAATTCTTGTTCGGAATACCGCCTACTTGATGATGCTGATTTTGAACGTTTTCCCGAGCGTTCCGGCGTTGATTTGCGTTTGCGTATGATAGTTTCACATTGTTTCAACTGAGCTTCTGCAGCTCGCCTCATTTCAGCAGCTTCTCTCTCCTGTTCCTCAACTTTGCGCATCATTTCAGCGTATCGTTTTTTCAACGCCTCGACTTTTTCTAATCTTTGTATGGAATCAACATCACTATCACTGGACAAGTCAAAAACCTGCATTGATGATTCAGAATTTGAATCCTTCTTTGATTTCAACACCTGCTTGTCCCATTTTTGAAGATTGTCTTTCACTTGCTTAGAAATATGAAACATTTCATCGCTACTACTTGACAATTCATAAATATCGAGGGCAACTTTCTTGTTTAAAGCTTTCGCAGAGTCAATCAGTGATGAACTTTTCTTATTGGAAGATGTATCTTCACCTGATTCGGATGACAACGATCCAAATAGGTCTACGCTAGCGACGTTTTTCTTTGAAGGCCGTGATTTATCATCAGTTGACTGTGTGGGTATCTTTCGATCTGAAGACCCTGGCTTTTTTTCAGAGTTAGATCTTTGGAACGTAGATTTATGGCTAGATTTTGACTTAGAACTAGCAACCTTACTGCCAGCGTCTCTTGACTGTTGCTTTGATTTCACATTAGTAGAATTATCCTTTTTGCTTGTTTCGGAGTGTATACTAACATCGCTATTCTTCCTTGCAACATTCAATACATCCTTTCCAGATAAACCCTGTTTCTTCTGAACTTGATCTTTATTAGAGCTACATATATGTTTATCCACCTTACTTTTATCACTCTTTGATGTTTTCGGTTTTTCAAGTCCACCGGCCCTATTGTTTTTACTTTTCCTCGTCGCATCTGAACTGTCTCGTCTTTCCTTATGCCCACGCTCACTATCTTTGTCGACACTGCTTGTTGAACTATTACCACTTTCTTTCGATTTTGAAATTTTGCTCTTTGTTTTTGGTTTTGTTTTGTGTAAACTATTTAGTGCGTCACTGAAAGATATATTTGTTTGGTCGACCGGCACTTTATCTTGACTATTTGTCAATATGCTAAAAATGTTGCTTTCTTCAAATGACGACGATCCATCTTGCTCTATTGATTTTTGATCACTTTTCTCTGTAGAAGACTTTGTAGCTGTTCCTTCAGATTCTCTATCATTTTTCTCCTTACGATCACTATGCTGCTTTGAATCACTTTGTTCCTTCAAAATTTTAGCGTCATCTTCATTTGTAGATTTCTTATCAGATTCCTGGTTCGATTTCTTAACTTGTTCAGTAGATTTCTTATCAAATTCCTTCTTAGATTTCTTGACTTGTTCAGTAGATTTCTTATCAAGTTCCGGGTTGGATTTCTTAACTTCTTGTTCAGTAGATTTCTTATCAAATTCCTGGTTGGATTTCTTAAATTGTTCAGTAGATTTCTTATCAAATTCTGTGTTGGATTTTTTAACTTCTTGTTCAGTAGAATTATTATCAAATTCCTGGTTGGATTTTTTAACTACTTGTTCAGAGGGTAGCTTGGATCCATCTGGCCTTTTCAATTTTTCCTCTTTCTCTTCTGATATTTTGTCATTTGTTTTTGTCACTGACTTCGTTTCCCTGTTGGTTGTTGATATTGCGTCATCTTGTGAATTAACCTTGTCACTGCTTAGTTTACTAGATTTCTTTTTATCAATTTTGGTTTTCTTTTCAGTTTCCGATGATGATTTGTCCTTTTTATTTCCAGATTTCTTTTCATAATGTCCTGCATTTTTCTCAGACTTTTGTGATGAGTTTTCATCCTTTTTATCATTAGATTTCTTGTCAAGTTGCCCTGCATTTTTCTCGCTTGTTTGTGATGACGATGATGAATTTTCCTTCTTTTTGTCATCTGATTTTTTATTGAGATGTCTTGCATTTTTCTTGCTATTATGTGGTAATGATTCTTCATTCTTTTTATCATTAGATTTCTTGTCGAGTTGTTCAGCAGTTTTCTCATTTTTTTGTGAAGTCAATGATGTTATTTCCTTCTTTTTATCATCTGATTTTTTGTCGAGATGTCTTGCATTGTCCTCGCTATTTTTGAGCGAAGATTCTTCATTCATTTTATCATTGGATTTGTCAAGATCTCCATCATTTTTCTCCATATTTTGTTCAGTTGATTCAACCTTCTTAATGTCAGCTGTTTTGTCTTTATTTTTATGTGCAGACTTAAAAGCATTCTCTCCACTCAGAGATCTTGCTCTTTTCTTCTTCGCCTTGATTGGCTGTTGTAATCTTTTTGTGAAGAAATCCGCTAACTGTTCCGAGGAAACCCTTGGCTTTGCAACTACTTCTGGTTCCTTGGCAGGCTCTTTAACTAGCTCATCATTTTGTTTTGACCCAGATGCATCTTGACTGATATTGTCATCTGATATCATCAGGGCCCCTTCATCATCCTCTTCTACATCAGACCTATCGATATGTCCATCTTTACTTTGTACATCACATGATACTCGGTTACCATGGTGATCATCATCCTCATCTTCAATTTCAACAATGCTGTTACTTTCATCCTTAACTTTATCAACAGATGGCAGATCGTCATATAAATCAATAATAAGAGCTTCATCCTCATCACTTATTTCATCATCAGCTTGTCTCTTGTTTCTACGACAACCATCTCTTCTCATTTTCTTAGGATGAGAAGCATCTCCATCTTCATCTTCACTAAACCAAGCATCCATATCCCAATTATGTAGATCATCCTCATCACCATTTTCTTTGGTTTGTTTGAACTTCTTTACATCCTCTACATTAACGTCACTCGATGCTTTTCGTTTTAACGGCGACATGGAATACTTCACCGAGGGTATATATTCTTCATGTTCTACACTGGAAGTTGTTGAATATTTCTCTTTACTCGTTGGTATATAATCCACGATGTTTTCACCCTTACCAGAATCCGACGTGGATGATTCCTTACTCGATGGTATGTAATCAACTGCACTTCTCCCAGGCGTATTAACAGTATCTAGTGGATCATACTCATCTACACCATACAAAGTCCCAATATCTGACGAGTCATCATTTGAATACTTTGCTGACTTCACAACACTGTTTGAACTCTGACCTTTAAGGGGGTCATACTCTTCATCCATCTTACTTGATACTGAATACTTCTCCACAGCTTCAAGGGAGCTATTCACAAGTGGATCGTACTCAAGATCCGTGGCCGGACCATCATCAATAGCATATTTGTTCCTTTCTTCCACTTCCACAGGTGGAATAACTCCACCTGTTGTCAGCGGATCATATTCCATTGGATCATGAGAATCGGGCTCAGCAGTATACTTATTTTTCGACACCTTCTCAACAGTGTTTTGTTGTGGATCATACCCTCCACCAAGAGGAGAATACTCTTCAAGTTCCTGATCTTCAGAGTCCAATGTATATTTCTGACTTGTACTTCCCAAAGTAGCATTGTTGGGGTCATATTCTTCCGTCTCTGTTGTAGTCTTACCAAATGGGTTATCAAAGTCACATTTTCTCGGCGGGATTTGTTTCTTTTGTAGAAGCGGTGGTGTTGGAACGTAATTAACAGAAAGAGCACCGGAATCTCTCTTTGGGACTGTACTAATTGTGCGTTTTTTCTTTTTCCAATTTGGAAGAGATGTGGATCTATAATCTACAGGAAAAATGGAAAAAGAAATTACTTTTAATATCACTATAGAAAAAACATGTTGTATAAATTATGCTGATTTGTTAAAACAAAAATGGCCATTCATGGATTTATCAAAATCAGTTCTTGCTGCATTTTAAAAATTAGATTTTCTATTGTTGAGATGGCTTTATCAATTTGAAAATGGGGAATGAGAAAAATATTTGGTTTTCTTGTTGTCAAAGCAAAACTTCAAAATTAGATCAGTGAAAGTGGGGTCAAAAAAGTGACCAGGGCCAGGCTCTATTTCATAAAGCTATTTAGGAATAATGCTGGGCACGAGACCCGGTTCTCGGGCCCCGGTTCTCGAGCCCCACTCGTATATTTCGAGCCCCGAGACCTGAAAATGGATACTGGATGCTCGAAGAAAAAAAAATAGTAATTGTGTATTTTAGTGGGTTTATATGTCCATCATTCAATGAATCTAGATATTATTTGCAAAATTCCTTTACAAGACTCACATAATGTTACAAAGTTAAAGTTATACAAGATGGTTCGCGAACCAGCAGTCTAGCCTGCTTATTGAAAGCCTACGTTATTGATCGCCTACTCCAATTTATTGACTTCCCACCAACAAAACAGTTCACAGATAAAATTGTATTTTGAATCAGAATCTTGAGATGAAAGTCCAATTCTTAAAGTTGAGAACTTTGCCATCGATGTTTCCCAAATTGCTATCACCCACTGCAGCTAGGTAAGCTTTACTACACTTTTGACTCTTGTTTGCTGACAAATTTTTGGGTACCCAGGTATCCGCTCGAAAGAAATTCGAGTGCCAGGGAATAAAAATGCCCGAAATTCCCAGCTTTATTTAGGAACATTCTTAAATGTAATCTTGTAAATTTGTAATGTTAATTCAGAAATAGAAAATTTTGAACATACTGAATTTGGGAGTGATCACATTTCCCAACTTAAGACCAATTTATTTGAATGATTCAAACATTTTCCTCCTGCATTCAAAACTGAATTTTAAAAACATCTTGGAGCCCAGTAGTTGAAGATAAGCTTCTTTTAGCTTACTTGGTATCACACGTACCAAGTTGGGTTTCCTTGGCGAAAGCCTAAACAATGTGATTTTTTGTCTTTGTTTTTCGTAGATGAAGTTGTGGTTAATTGACCTTCGGCCTATATCAGTGGTAGGCAACCTTTTTACTACTGCGGGAAAAGAGTTCTTCCCTTTACGCGGGCCGCATCCAAAGTACTAAAAGAGTTTATTGGATTTATGTTTCTATATACTATATGACCCCCTTTTGACGTTAATAAACCCTTTAGCTGCCTTTACGCATTTTAAAAGGTGCATCAATCGAAATTTGCAACAAAAATAGTCTCCCGTTTTTTCTGCAAATTTTACTCTGAATGCCCCTATGTTTGATCTCCAGAAGGCAAACTAGTTCGTCATTTTCAAATTCAAATTTTCCTGGAGTAGTATCAATTTTCCCTACCTATAGACACTTCTGTTGCAAGTTAGCAATTAGCAAAAACATATTCTGAAAAACCTCAAGGAAGACCTGAGACATTCTCTTTGCTCAGTATGGGAAATGAATTTCCTTACACAGCTATATAAATGTATTTTGGTCATATGTTAAAGTATTTGCAAATAATTCACCAAAACATCAGCCAGCAAAAAATTTCGCTACTGTTGGTGTACTCCAATTATTATTTATCACTTTGTCACTTGATTGCGAAAAGCCTCAAAAATTTCTCTCCCATTTATGAATGGCTGTTGAAATGGTTATTAACGTGACAATCACCTGAAGAACAATTTCAAGAGCTAGTGAAGGACACCTGAAGAACCATTTCAATAGCTGCAAACCACATTTATGAAAAACTGAAACTGTTTTGCAGATACGACGACTTTCTTGCACTCGCATAACGAAATCTGAAACACGACAGGTTTCAAGATATTACAACAGATTTTATGACGCAAATTATAGTAATGTATTATATACATCATCTGGGCAAAAATGCCAGTTGAAATTATTTACCAGCAAATAAATGTTATATATTTTTCATTTTTACCAGCAAATATATTTTATATATTTTTCATCATCATGCATACTATTCTGTATTATTATCTTTTATTTTAACGTAGAAAATAACCTCCTCATTGTTTTTAGGGAATGTATATAATATTCCCTCCTCCAAAGGGGAAAAACCCTGTGAATACACGAATCCTCTTGTGTCTTGCTTGTGCGAAAATATATTATATTGCATAGAAACAATTTGTGTAACTTCAAAAATGGATACAATAGCTTAAAATACACCATCATGATATATGTGACCGTCAATCAAGAGAAAATATAGGGCTTGCTGATCTTTGATAGCGTGTATCTCAATTATACATTTTACTCCCTGACAACCTTTGATCGAGTGCGATTCATTGACGGTTTCAGAAATGTGAAGCATAAGCTTTAAGAATGGATAAGGAAAAAAACAATTGTTATGTATTTATACAGTATAAAAGCGACTTTGTTCAACTTTAGAATACCATATTTCTGACCATTGCTGAGATGACAAGTTTATTCCATGCGCAATATGACTTTTTATTTTGCAGCTTCCTTTTCCAAATTGTACACATTACTTTTTTCTTTGTGGGCTTGACGGGCCGTACAAAAAGAGCTCTGCGGCCCGTAGGTTGCCGACTACTGGCCTATATAGTCAAATTAAAATCAGATATAAAGTTTGGAACATTTTTGATAAAGATAGGAACTTCTGTTTTGTTTTAAATTTTCTTAACAATTTTAGCAGTGGAAATTACATCGACTGATAATAATTCAACATTTATCATCCGAAGTTGCTTTAGGAAATGGAACTCGTTGCTCTCAAAGTTGTAAATTATTTGTGGGTTTACAAATGATTATAGTTCTGCAGACCAACTTAAGGATATTCTTAAAATTTTATGGCTCTTTTTCATAATGATTTAAGAATATTCCTAAGTTGGTCTGCAAAACAATAACTATTTATAACTACACAAATATGTTAGACTTTGAGAACAATGCGTTCCATTTCCTAAAGCAACTTCAGATGATACGTTATTAATTATCAGTTGTTGTTATTCCTATTACAGAGTTGTAAAAGAAAATTTAAAACAAAACAGAAAAGTTTCTACCTTTATTACAAATATTCATAAATTTAAATCTGATCTGAATTTGACTATAAGGCTGCGATCACATAAAAATATATGTCTTGGTATATGGTATGCGTTACTCGCTATACCGCTATACGCTCCTGGGGAGGCACTCATGTGTTTAGTGATGAAGATAATCCCTCATTTAATTTCAAATATGAGTGCCTCTCCCGGGAGCGTATAGCAAATACCATATACCGTATACTTCTATGCGATCGTAGCCTATTATAGGTCATATGTCAATTAAAAAGACAAAGGCAACAATTTTTAAATCATACAAAATTGGTCTGAAGTTGGGAAATGTCATCACATCAAAGTTGAACATGTTCAGAAGTAATTTAGAAAATTTTATTTAAGAATGTTCCTAATACAGCTTTATGAAATAGGGCCCAGGGCTCTATTTCATAAAGCTATTTAGGAATATTCTTAAGTATAATTTTGTAAAGTTACTTCAGAACAAGAAATTTTTGAACATTTTCAACTTGGAAGTGATCAAATTTCCCAACTTATGGCCAATATATTTGAATAGTTTAAAGATTTCTGCCTTTGTCCTATGCAGATGAAGCTGTGGGTAATTGACCTTTGACCTAATATGGTCAAATTAAGATCAGACCTAAAGTTAAGAACATTTTTAGTAAAGATAGGAACTTTTCTGTTTCGTTTTTAATTTTCTTAACAACTTTGGAATAGATATTTCATAAATTGATAATAATTTAACATTTATCATCCAAAGTTGCTTTAGGAAATGGAACTCGTTGTTCTCAAAGTCTAAGATATGTGTGGTTTTATAAATGATTATTGTTCTGCAGACCAACTTAGGAATATTCTTAAATCTTTATGAAATAGAGCCCTGGTCACATACATGTAAATGTGGGTATTCATTTTGAACACTTCAACATGGCCGCCAAGTTTATGGTGAAAAATGTCATCATAAATGGACCATTTTGACAATGTTTTGATAATTCAATCTTATTCTTAAACTCTGATTCATACACTCTGCATAGTGCTGTTATCGATTGTCAGATTGCCTCTCGACGTATCGATACCGGTACTCAAAAAGCCTATCGATAACAGCACTAACTAAAAAGTAAATATAGGGTGGAAAAAGTCAAATTTTGTTTTTTGACATAAAACGCATTCATGCATAAGTGTTTACCTATACCTAAAGTTTTAAAGGTCAACTTTGCAGGGAAGTGCAATTATTCACGGTTAATTGATTGAATTGCACTATTAAACACTGTAGTAATCAGTATCTTCAAAATCGATTTGCAGCTAATTTTTAATGCATTGTATTCAGTGGACTACTTTGGATTTCAATCTCTAAATCAAGAATGGAGAAAGAAAGTGTGACATACCATATATCATTCAGAAGCTGAGATTACAGAAAATTAAAATATGTCATAAACTCAATTTTGAAATCTGTGACTTTCCTCTCATTTTGCCAGGTTTCTGATAATGATGTTTCATTTGGAAAATGTTATAAATACATTTCCTACATTTTCTCCAGCCTGGTTTAGACTCTATAACCAGAGAGCCACCGGCTCAGTAACCCATGCACGAAAGCCCAAAATGACTTCAAAGAAGCATTTTTTGAACATTGTTTTGTTTTACATAGGGCCTATAGAAAATGGTTAAAATCAATATAAAAATCATACACAAACTTGTTAATACAAAATCTATACTTTTAAACCATAAAATATCAACATAGAAAAATGTGCTTCCTTGATGAGATATAGGACGTTTAAGTTCAGACTTTACTATACTTTTACATAAAAATACACATTTCAAAATCGCTCAACCGGATCTATCATAATACCAAATGCTCCGAATTCATCATATATGATGCATCATGTAATTTTAATAATTTGAAATTTCGAGAGATTTTAACCTTACCACACCAACCCCACCCTACCCACACCCACACCCACATCTATGAAACAATAAATCAATATTTATAATTGCTGAATTAATGCATATTGTCATATATTTTCAGTATATTTTTATCAATATATCTATGCTAGTACCATAAATGTAGCACCTTCCTATGGCCGAATACTGATTTTTTATTATTATTTTAAATAATTTGACCTTTGACCTGTGAACTTTGACCTTTGGGGGTCAAGGGTACTAAAAATATGTTCGGTATATTTTTATCAATCAATCTATGCAAGAACCATCATTCCAGCACCTTCCTATGGTCAGATACTGATTTTTGATCATTTTTTTAGTAATTTGACCTTTCTTGACCCCAATGACCCCCTAAATGACCTCCGATCAAAAATTCCTGAACACCCCGAAGGAAGCCCCGCCCAAGGATGCCTCAACCCAAGTTTCGTCGAAATCGGTCAAAATCTGTAGACGAAGAAGCGTTTTAAAGAATTTTGGAAAGCGCCCTCGTTTGACCCCCGATGACCTTGGGTCGCAAAATCGCGAACACCCCCGTAGCCCCTCTACCCAAGGATCATCCTGTGCGAGTTTCACAAAAATCCGTTGAAGCATATACGAGAAGAAGCATATTTACGAAAGTTGGACGATAGATAGATATAGATAGATAGACCGATAGACCGATAGACATGATCATGGTTAGATAAACCCAGGCACTGCGTGCATGGGTTAAAAATATGCCCTTAAAAGAGAAGATGATACAGGCATTTGAAATGTTGAGGTTTGCATACTTTTGTATTATCCAAGACATTTGGGTTTTAATACCCATAAGCCGAAAACATACTCGGCCTCCAAACAAATTTTTCGCTACCAAACATTTGGTCGTGACATCAAAATGACGAGTGACCCCAAACAAAATAACGTCAACACCGAGTTGAGACCAAATAAAATTTCGCGCTAGATTGCACATGCTATTGAATTGCCATATACATTGGACAAAATGTTTGCTACCCGTTTACTTTAAGTTCGATGGCAAATATTTGGTGACATCACGACCAAATGTTTGGTAGGAAAAATTTTGTTTGGAGGCCGGGTATGATTTCGCCTTTATAGCTGGAACATGAAATATTGATTTATGATAGACTATATATAGCTATAAAAATGATAATTCAAGATTTTTGAAGCCCTGGTTCCACTGGCATCCATTAATCATGCAAATGAGGTACCGTACGGTACTTATTTAGAACATTTTTGACGACTCTTCTTACAGTTCCCTTGACCAAGTTTCTGATTTCTGAACTTTGAATTAGAATTTAGAGTAAATTGACAAAATATCGACCAATAGTACCAATTCAACAACTCACTGTATCTCCTTATACAGTACAGGAGCGAATCGTTGTTGATTCGTGATGAACCCATAGTTGAAATGTAAAATAGAGCGTCACGCTCGACACAGCGTTTACAAAAGCGCTTTTTATACAGTTTACAAGTCGGCGCACTATTCATCTCACGTCGGGCACTTTATGTACATGCAAAGTCTGATACTTTGGAACAATTGAAAACGACAATGCAACAAACATTCGTAAACAAGTACTGTGCTTCAGATTCTGCTAAATGTTTTTCTAGAGATGACTATCTAATAAATTGAAAACATTTTTTCAGGGAGATTTTCATTGTAGAAAGCCCAGGGGGCCACTCAGATTTAGAGCTGTACACAACCGCGTTCAAAAAAATTTCAGACCCACCCTAAGCAAGTTTTGGCCCATTCTCAAAATCATGCCCTAAACAAGTTTTCGCATGTATAAACAAAAAAGGTCCACAAAAAGTCCCTAAATGTCCACCAAAAGAACACCCAAAGCACCAAAACATGTAAATGTATAGGTCGTTTTTTAATAAAATACTGCACAAAATGCTTGCAAAAGTGCTAAAAAACTTGTTTGCTTGTCACTTATTCAAACCACTAAAATTAGTTTAGGGTCGACCAAAATGAATTTTTTCCTCCAAAAGGTCCACTTTTTGAAAATCCGCACCCCCTTGAGAAAATCCTGGCTACGGGCCTGCTAATGACTCAATTCAGTTTGCATGTATAACATAACTGTAGCAGGTCAACGTTTACTTGCCGTTACATGGTTTAATGACACTCGTCTGTGGGCCACTGCGATGATGTTGAAATAGATTATCTGGAAACGTGTACTTAACTCTTGTATCCAGAGTGTCTCGTATCGAAAGCGGAAAATAAAGAAATCCCAAAATCTGATCGGAATTTCAAACAGGCCCGGCAAACAGGGGAGTTCACTCTTAAATAAAAAGGGTGCGGAGAAATGGAATTTTGAAAGAGACCCTAAACGCTTTAGAAAAGATTTTCAAAACACACCCTTTTTTACGAAAATGCTTGATTTTCCACCCCTAAACGCGTAAAGTGCCCGACTGTGAAAAAAGCACCCTTTTAACACATTTATTTGAACTCGGTTGTGTACAGCTCCAAATCTGAGTGCCCCCCCCCCCCTGGTAGAAAGGCATTTAAACATATGCAGACACATGGATGCACAGTTGTTGATTTGCAATGAACAACTCTGTAGCGTGTTTCAATATCTAAATGTTTCCGACACACCCCCACATCCGGGGAAAGGGGGCGTTTACATGCTTTCAGGCTTGACTTTCACATGTTGTCATCACCGAGCAAGCCTTTCCAGATCAGACCCTAAACGCAGACGTCATGAATGCTTATTTGGAACCCGTATCAAGCACATGCATTCAAAAAGCCAACCCTGTTCACTAACCTAACAATATACCAAGCTAGTACTGTACACAATTGTTTCTAAACCAAAAATTGGGATTATGCTAAGGATCTCGTAACAGAGTCTGATTGCGATTGTATACTTTACGGTTTATATACTCTATAAATGTTGTAGTATGCAACAAACAATCAAGACTCTGTTACAAGATCAATATAGCATATCCTTTGTATTCTGCATCATTGTGAACTGGTGGTTTTGTATCGTGTAAGAGACTAGTAATGATCGATTAGGATTGATTAATGCTGCTTTCATACTCGTGTAGTTTTGCAACTTTGTCGCTGCGTGACGTATATTTTTTGCAAAAACTTGCCGCTTTCGGTTGTCGTAGCGGCAAAGCTACATGTCGCTGAGATAATCGATATCGGCAAAATTTTGTCGCACGACAAGAAATTTTGAGTTGAAATGAATTCAACTTTCAGAGCGACATGAAGCGGCAAATCTGAAAAGCGACAAAACTGCAAAGCTACAAAAGTGTGAAAGGAAGCAAGCGACAGAGCTGCAAAGCTACAAAGCGACAATAAGTATGAAAGCAGCATAAGATCAAATCACTGCGTATTAAAAGTAGGTATTCCGATCTGGTGACAAATTTTTATTTTTTTTTTACACTTTTTCCATATTTGAATTAAGAATCATCACCAACATAAAGCAGGAAAAATGCGCTTTCATAAAGTATCAAAATCTCCAATTAGATTTTGTGAGTGAAACTGATTGGAATACACACCTTTAATATTTTTTGTATCGGTACATGAATCGTTCATGATTTTGATATCATTTCCTTTCCCATATGGTCATATTGGTTTATGTGCGTTAATCGGTTGCTTGTTGCATACTTCCAGATTTAGAGAGTATAGAGAATATATGCTCTTTTGTGCTTGGGTGGCCTTATCATTTGGGAAAATTAGGCCAAAAAAATAAATTGTTTGGTTGTCCTCCACAACTTTTTTTGAGCAAGTGCGGGCGGGCGGATTTATTCTTTTTTCTGGTTTTTTTTTTCGATTTTTTTTCAAATGCAAGTCAAAGCTACACCAAATTATGGCCTCTTTAAAAATGCAAATAAGTCTACTGTACCAAAAAAAGTACATAAGTTTAAAAACAGTATTGAAATGAAAACAAAATGAAAACAACAACTTAAAAAATATTTTCAAAAAATCAAAATTCTCAAAGAGAAAAGAACTTTTTTGGAAATCTGAAAATTAGGCATACTTTTGTACAGTAAAAACTTTTTTCCAGTTTCGAAAAATAGGGGTGGGCGGTGGAGGACAACCAAACAAACTTTTTTTAAGCCTTAGCACATGCAGATTTTGGTTAATTCTGTTCATACAAATGTACCTGATTGAGTAGCACCATCTTTTGTTTTTGAAGACTGATTCTTAGATGTGTTCTTTGCCGCCGCTGCAATACTTGATTGGTTACCATCTGTATCTGAAAAATTAAAAAAAATCCATTCGCACATAAAGAAAAATACATTCACACAGTGTAGAATCATTAAGAACTAATTTTATATCCAAAGCTGAAATTTACAACCCCAAAATCTAGATGCAAACAAAGCTGAAGTCATCAAAATCGGAAACCCAATTTTACAGCATACAGGGTAAACTTGGGCCTCACACATTTTGATTCCAAGTGTTAACAAATCAACTATCATGAGATACACAAGAGAAACTGTCAAGGACGAAGCTGACTCTTTGTTAACAGTTTCAATATTTTGGCTGCATTAGAGATGTGGAGTTAGTCCAGAGACGGTGTGCACAAACATGTATAATTCATAAATAGATGTTCTGTTCCTGATAATTATAATTAAATATATTTCCAGTGTTGGAATTGGGCAACAGATAAAGTCTATCCATCAATCATGTTCATTGACCCAAGCCAATAACATGATCAGTAATGATTGAGGTATCAATTTGACAAGTGACACAAGAATAACAATAGGCCTACGCGTTCACCTTTGTTTGAACATTTCGTGCTACCAAAAGCCCAACAGTAACCAACAGTAAAATTGCATTGTCTTGTCTATCAGAATCTCAGCTCAGCTCGGTCCAGGCCTTCACTCGGGTTTTAAGTTAGGAGCGACAAGACTATTTTATTGTCATTTTTTTTTGAGATCCTCTTTATAATAACCCCAATTTCATGAAGTTTTTATGAATTTGAAATTTATGTTGTCTGTGCCTACAAATGGTAGACTGACTTGTCAGCCCATATGAATTACATGAATATGGACTGACTGGGCTCCATTGACTCATTAATGGTTACTTTTGTCTCATTTTGAACAACTCACATCATAAAAAATGTTGGGAAATGTGCTCTTGTACACCTTAGTGATTTGCTAAATCCCTAGGCCATGGCCCGGGGGGGGGGGGGGGGGGCACTCACATATGTGGGCAGGGTATATATGTGGGCAGGGTATATATGTGTCCGGCGGTCAAGACCCCCTTTTTCAGGCCGCCAGGCCACTCAGTAGATCCTCATTTTCAGCATGATTCAGTTCTTTTGACCCCGTTTTTGAGAAAAATTACAAAATTTTAACTCTAACTGCAAAAATTGCGAAAATCTTCTGCTCAGGAGGCTATTTTTGGCCAAAATTTCAGTTCACTAGACCCCCAAAAATCGGTTTTCAGAGGTCAATTTTTTACAGAAAATCAGTTCACACGACCCCAATTTCGGCGCTTCGCGCCTGACATACCTACCACTTTCAAAGTTGAGTGCCCCCCCCCCAGGGGCCATGGTAGTCAATGGGTAAAACTTGTGAAAATTATTATGATCAGTTAAACAAACACTAAAATTTTATCAATTTAATGCATGATCAAAAGTACACATTTTGAATTTTCAATCAACAAGTACACTTCGATGGACGCTCATTAAAGGGTACTCCTAAAGTTATGAGTTTTCCTATGTCAGAGGAAAGCAATTTTGTTCAATGTAATTAAAGGGGCATCAATGGACCCTGGCATTGGACAAGGTCAGTATCATCCCAAAACATTTCTCCCAACACTTTTGAAATGTTTGCATCATTTGAAGTATACTGCAGCATTTTTGTGTAACTATACATGTAGCAACTCCAGGAAGTCTTTTATATCTAGGTCTAATTCAGTATATTCCTTTGACTTTGTGGATTACATTCCTTGTGACATTTGGGTGTGTGCATTTTGTAGTTACTAGTCTATGTGATAGTCTTGGTTGCAGAGTTCCCTTCTGGTAGTCCCAGTGCTACCAATACCACGACCAGTAATTTAGGGTAGGTTTGAATTTGAAGTAGACAGTAGTGAAAAGATAAGATTTTAATGATTAGAAATCATGCTTTGGTCCATTGAGGTTTTTAGATCTATGTAAATGATTACATAAAACACAAATTTTTACCAAAAACAGTGCAAAAAAAGCAATTTATTATCTGGGAAGAGTTTTTCTCTTCCCAGTTATTATTTGGGGACAAAATTCATTCTCGGTCAAGAAATCAGTGACAGTGGCATCTTTGACAAAACGTTCAAGCATAGGGGAACGCGTATTGTTATGCTAATGACCTAACCAACTTAACCCTGCGTGGCACACGTCCAATCGATGATACATCGATCATTTAGCATCAATTATTACCGTCTGGTCATGTTGATGACTTTGATCAATGAAGTCGATTGATAGATACAACTTGAAGATATATATCAGGAAAAGAACATCTATTTTCATAAATCATACACAGTCCTAGCTATAAAAAGCAGTAGGCCTATGTAATTTTTAAGGTAAATAAAATAAAACAAAACAAAACAAAAAATAAAATGAAATTGAATTGAATTAAATTAAATTGGAAGAAAAATAAACCATTTAAAATATTTGCAGGATTTGAAATAATCACACATTTTATTTATTTATCTTTTTTAATTTCATTTCCGTGGCTTATGGTTTTTTTCAAATTGTATAAGTTGAGACGAAAATACCGAGCCACAAATAAAGTCTATCAATCAATCGTGTTCTACTTCTACTTCTACGCTTATTCTCATCAAAGCAAAATCCCTAGTGACTGGTTAAGTTCTAATATTACGCCGATTTTTAAAAAAGGTGATAAGACCTCACCTGCAAATTACAGATCTGTTAACCTTACGTCTGTGATCAGTAAAGTATTGGAGCACATACTACACTCATGTGTTATGAAACACTTGGA
>JXSR01S020502.1:813-11037 GCA_000969725.1 Ophiothrix spiculata | reverse complement strand
GTTGTTTTTAAACAAGGTTGAGCGATGATCTATTGATACAGTGGTTGTTTAAAAAACTTTACTTTAAACAACATTTTCAAAATTTAAACAACATTTATTAAGACAACACGCTTAAATAACAAATTTAATAACAAATTGAACAATGTTGTTTAAAACTTCAAACAGCAACACTTTAAACAACGTTTTTTTTAAACAGCAACATTTTAAACAGTGTTTTAACAGTGCAGGACCGAAGCCAGAAGCATTTTGATGGGGGGGGGGGCGTATACCAGTTAACTTTGCCAACTAAAGTTGGCAAATTTGCCGACTAAAGGATATTTTTGCCCTTTATTTTGTAATTTTGCTGACTGGTAGGGCCCTACGCCTACCAGGCCTGGATTTTCTAACTATCTACATTCTTTTCCTATACCTCGGAGGAGAAAAGAAGGTAGTACCTCCTCCTAGCTCCTTCCCTTCACCGTTTTTTCTTTCTTACTTTCTTTTCCTTTCTTCTATTTTTTTCCTTTTCTTCTCCTTTTTTTTTTTTTTTTTAATGTTTTCCCTTTCTTTCTTTCTTTTTTCTCCACTTTCCTCCCTTTTGTCAACTGGCACATGAATTTGCCGACTGATATGAATTATGGAGGGTGTCACACTCCCACACACCCCTCTAGCTATGGCTATGCCTCGACCCATCCAAGTTTTCTTTTCTCCTCTCAAATTCAATACCGTATGAGTGTCTCTGGTGTTTTCCTTTATGCCTTTTTGTTTTACTTAATTTAGCGTAAGTTCTATCTTGCTTTTTCCACTCTTTCATCGTAGCACAGTGCCCTGCGTTACTTCTTAGGGACTCTAGGCATCACGTTCTTGTCCGACTGTTTCCTTGTTTGTCTGTATTAAGTGACTATAGTTTGCTTGTATTAAGTGACTATAGCAGGAGAATGTGCAGGTATAAAGAGAAAGCAAGAGTAAAGCAGAAGAAGGAGAGCTAGAAAAAGCAGGCAGAGGTTGAAGTTGCGCATCATTACAGCATCACCACCGAAACATTTAAAACAAGTTGTTACATCATTTTTCAATTGATTTTGGGCTAAATATCTCTGGTTCAGTTTAATTATCACCATAGTGTAAATTATTTTCAGCATTATCATTGTATGGCTATAGATTTAGCCGTTCAAAAGTCTACGGGTGGCCGCGCCGGGATATACGGGTGGCTTAAAAATCCGACAGTATGGCTTATTTTTTTAGCACTATATTGCCCCTAAATTCATATTCAGCGCTGTTTTAGAAACACTATATGTCTTCTGGAATCACTGAATTCACAATCCTTGCATCTGACATGTAGACCTATACTCATAGATCTAGCATTTTGAAAAAGAAAAACACTTTGGCATCTAGTGTTTCTAGAAACATAGATAGTAATATGCAAGACCTCGGGGCAATAAAGGGCTAACCCTTACTTTTGAAAGTGATGTACTGGCTTGTTTTATGTAAATCACATGGGACTCCAATATTAGTCATGTACTTCATCATAATAAACATGTTTCAAGTTTGTAGTCAAAAAATCAGTCAACTTAAAACAGTGTTATGTGAACCTGAATTATTTGTTTTTTGTGGATAAAGAAACTTAATTATTTAAATCTTTGATTGCCACAGGGAATATTTTTTGAAAGAATGATATTTTGCAATTTTATGGTGATTTCCAGTTCTGTAAAAAATGATGGGAATTTCCATAATTAGATCATAATTAGTCCGGTATTTTGGGAATCCCATATTGCCATCAAAGGTGTTTGTATTTATCTTAATTGCATTCCAACTGACTGTGGGAAATTGCCAGCTTTCTGAAAAACTGCAAATGACAACAGGGGGAAATTTTATGCAAATGTAAAAATTATGACCCCAAACCAAGTGATTTTTGGGCAGAAGTAACATTTACTTTGTCGGAGTTAGTTGGATAGCTAAAACTTTGTTGGATGGTGTTATACATGCAGATAAATGAAGATTTGAGTTTGAGGTACTTAATTGGATGGGGATACTTTGGAGAATTAATTTGGATATACAACGAATAGAGAATTAAAGACAACATGTTATTTTATTATTTAATGTCCGAGTGGTGTATTGGATCCAGCTTCTAAGCCAAGCAGAGCTTCTGTGTGATTGATGGACTATAAATCGTCGTTGGAGTACGGTCAGGAACGTTTTGGAATTATTTTGCCAAGTGGATTTCTGGACTTGTGATTATGCAAGAACTTTATGCCTCGGATTAATAACGGATTATAAATTATGAAATGCTCTAGGATCGCGCGGACTTCGCAGCGGTATTTGAGATATGTAAGAGATTTAAAACAAAGATAAAGAACTTAATCGGTAATTATTAACTGTGCTAAAAGAAAGCACTTGCATCAGAAGTTTGTAAATTGTTCCATACAACAGTGTATTTACTTTGTTTTGTGAGGTGATTTTGGCCTCGGTCATTTTAAGTCTTTGACCATAACACCAGTAACTTGTACAAAGGGGTTAGCCACTATTATATTGCACCAACCCTTAAATATCTAAATATTTGATATATGAGGTTCGAATCTGACAATGAAACTTTGCATGCTGCCATCATTATTACCAGTGGCGTGCCCAAACTTAGGCATTTTCCACCTCATGCATCAAACCACTTCTGTCTATCTGCAATTACGGAGCATATTGCAGTTATCGTCCACTGCACGCTACACCACAGAGTAACAGAGATGACACTAAGCTCAAAACACGGCCCCAATCCAGAGGTGGTTTTCAGGATATCCCACAATGCATTATTCTGATACATTGATTGTACAATATGCCTGCAAATTCAATTCAACTCCAATACTTATGTACAGGTTGCTGAGGTTTTTGAGGTGTCAGCAATGTGGGTAAACACTGGGCTAGTGTGAAAAGAAACACATCCCTAGAAAGATATGAATGAGTACTATTCAATGGAATTCTCAAATTCCTACTAGCCCCTTGCCCAGAAAACCATTATTGCCTATTATATATCAGTGTATCAGAATAATGCATTGTGGGATATCCTGAAAACCACCTCTGGCCCCAATCATAGCGTAGTTTATGGACAAAAACGAATATTCATGAGTTAGACTGCTCAAAAGACTCATCAGTAAATAATCAATACATGTGTTAATAACAGTTTTCACGCTAGACTAATTTTATGATGTCTTACATGAAGGATGAACAAGACGAGGACGCATTTTGAAGAATGCTGCATAGCTTGCATTCAATTAAGCGTAATACACATCAAGGGCAATGTCAGGATTTATTTGTGTAGGATTATTCATAATGCGTCCTCGTTTTTGTAATGGGAGCCACTGATCACGCAATCAGCCAAGAAACGTTAACCAGCGCCTATTGAGAAATGGTAATCAAATGAGCTATGAAGTATATGGGGATAAAGTGTCAGGGGCCTGGCTACACGGCGATCTTTGCATTGCTAATACAAGCCTACGTGTTTTTTCAATGTACTCTATCAGGTCCTTAAAATTATCGCATGGTAATGAGTATGGTGTCACGAGAACGGGAATTTCATGATCTTGATTGACATGTGTGTTCAGAGTTGATAGGTTAAAGGATGCGAGCGTGATGGGCCAATGAAAGTTGGTATTTCGAAACTCCATAGCGAATGTACTGACCGGGGTCTTGTTACAAAATGTACCTAGTCAGGCTTACCCTTTGGTCTTTTGAGTTCACAAAAAATATCACATGAAAGCTTAATAAATCATGAACAAAACGGAACACAGTGCCATCAAGGAAGTAGACGACTTTAAATACCTTGGGTCATATGTACTTGATAGCAAACGACTTCTTGACAAGACAGGGGCAAGCATGGATCGCCTGTAACAAACTTGATGTCATATGGAAGTCTGAGTACACGATCGAGTATTATCAGGGCAATCAAGAGTGAATTCTACAGGGCCTGTGTTGAAAGCATCTTATTGTACGGCGCAGAAACATGAAGAAAGAGCCTCTCGGACCGTTTCTAAAGATGGTACTATTATAGTACTAATGCGTGTCCAAAATATGTCCTGGAAACAACATCCAACTAAGCAAAGATTTATGCTGATATATCCCCCCTATCCCCCTCATCTCTACAACCGTGGCACAGAGGTGAGCCCAGTTTGCTGGTCACTGCTTTCGAGCCGAGGACCATCATATCGGACCTTCTTGCCATGTCCAAACAGACGGCTGTAGACCTTTAACGTACCCTGATCATACCATATGTAGAGATACTGGCTTGAACTTCAATGAGCTTGGAAGTGCAATGTATAATAAATATAGTTGGCAAAGATGTGTGTAATGGATCTCGACGGAAGTCGAAGGATGATGATGATTACATGACGTATAACATTAAACGATTTTTTTTAAACATTTCCCCCGATTGTGTTTGCCACTAAGTGAAAAATACCACTGAGGCCCCTTTTCTTCCCCGACTGACTCTTTCCCCTACTTTTCTCGTGACTGTTTTTTTTTTGGTGTGGGGGCTGAAGCCTCCCAGCTTCCCCTTTGCGCACACCCAACAGTACTGTTTGGACATGGCAACTACTGTATTGTAGCTGTAAATGGCATTGGACGAAGTGACATTGGACGAAGTGGGTTTGGACGAAATGGGTTTGGGCGAAGTGGCATTGGACGAAGTGGGTTTGGACGAAATGGGTTTGGACGAAGTGGCTATTAGACGAAGTGGGTATGGGTCGAAGTGGTGATTGGACGAATAGGACGAAGTGGTGATTGGACTAAGTGGCTATAGGACGAAGTGGTCTTGGACCAAGTGATATTGGACCAAGTGGGTTTGGACGAAGTGGCAATACCCCGCGCCGATAGACCACTTTCAGTGACCTGCGCTTCTGTACTGTATTACCGAAAGAAATTCACTGTAGTGCACCCCTAATCAACAGAATCAAAACGTGACGGAAGGAAGCACCGGAAGCGGGCTCAAACTTCCTCAAATGAATTAATGTATTAGACGTCTGCAGTAAAATTCATGGTTGTAATTCACTCTTAACACATTCTTCGTGAAGTATGGCATTTAATGCATGCTTACAAAACGTATGGCGGAGTAAATTGTGGCTCAAACTCACCACATCAGACACTGCACATGATTCAGCCTGTTGAATTCTGCACCTTTGTCGGACCTGGACATGTTTAGTACACAATGCTAATGGCTGTGTATGTTCTGGATGAACTTTAAATTTGATAGGCTATCATTTTTATTTTTATTTAACAGCTATTATGCGTGAGTCTGAGATCATCATTATCATCAGTCGGCTGCGCAGCAGGCGATCACAAATTTTCTCCAATCACTTCGGTTTTGAGCCAGGTCGGCTATAGCCTGTGGGTGTAACACAACAACAACAACACAACAATGCGTGAGATAAAAACAGGCATTAAAATAATAAAGGTTTCCTCCAGGTTCTGGGCACTTTTTACTTGCTTTTCGTCTGCTTCGGATGTTGATATGGTAATTGAGTTTTATAATTTACTTTTGGAATTTAAAGATTAGGAAATAGTCAAGGCACTGCCCTATTGTTTAAAAAGAAAGAAATTTACTTGAAAATGGTCTTTTTTGAGAACTAATGATGATTTGCTGTGTTTGATATGATTATCACATCTTTCCTTGTATACAATTAAGTATAAAGAGGGGAGCGTGGCCGAGTGGTTAGAGCGTTGGACTCATAATCAAATGAATGCGTCTGTCGTGGGGTCGAGTCCCGGTCTCGGCTATCGGTACGTCTCCTTGTTTCCTTAAGCAAGAAACTTTGCTCTACTTGCTTCGTGCTTCGGAGGGCACGTAAAGCCGTCGGTCCCATCTGAAGTGTTCCTGACACACTGTCGGATGTAAAAGAACGTCACGGGCTAGGCTACGGCCGTTCGAAATAAGAGTAGGGGAACCTTCCCCGGCAACCGTGACCGTATGTCAAAATACGTCATCTACTCTAGGACCAGAGTGCATAGTCACTTTACCTTCAAAAGTATATCATCTCTCTAGGACCAGAGAGCTCATCTAGATGCTGAAAAGGCTTTGATGAGAATAAGCGTAGAAGTAGAAGTATGAATTAATTTTCATAGCCATGGCCCATTTTCAAAAATGGTCGACTATTTTTATTCTGTTTCAGCTTTACTTCAAGTATTAAATCCGAAGTCCATAGAACAGAAGTTTTTCCATCGGCCACAAAGCAAAGAGAAAACCCCATGAAGGTTAAGCTGCACACATACTTTCACGCACATCTCGGCATGCAACTACAGTACCACTATCATGCTGATCAAAAATTCAAGGGCAACATTTTACAGGTAAGAAAGAAAAGTTTAATTTTACAATGTACACGTAGTTTAACTTTTATTTTGTCATAGATCTGTTTCAAAAGTAGATTTGAGAATACAAACAGAAAATTGAAAAGAGAACCATGACTAACCAAGCCCATGCAATGTATGTTTTTCTCTGAACTTAATTTGTCATGAACAGAAATGCAGGGCCCAAAATAAGGTTTTGGGGCGGGCAGGCAATTTTGGCCAATTTAAAAAGGGCACCAAGGCATTACATGTTAAAGCTGTATTCAGTTTTTTAGGGCTCCAAGGCAAATGGTAGGGGCACCGACGACAAATTGCCTTATTGCTTAGGTTATTTTGAGCCCTGGAGATGCCAGTTTTCCAATATAAATCGGAATTCCTATTTTTTTTAAATGCCTGCCGATTTTCTCAGAAAAAAATAATTTAAAGAAAATAAATAATTGGTAAGTTCTCTGTGATTTTTAAAGAAATTCTTGTTGTATTTTTAGTCGGAAATACATGTAAATCAGAATAATGTAGAGATGAGTCTGAAGTGTAGAAGATTTATTTATCAAACAGTTCTATTATGCCTCAATTTTGCAAAAGAAAACATTTATTTTAGTTTATATCAGACATTTCTGGTTGTAAAACTGGCGACAGGGCCGACGCTTCTCACTGATACAGACAGTGTTAATTTCACTATTGAAGTGATAGTGCTGCTTCTGTAAAAGATATTTTTGTAATGAAATGTCAAAACATGATTATAAGGTTTTTCCAAGTAGGCCTATAAACATATGTATACTATAAACAGAGAGAGTATTAATGAAAATATTATTTGATTTATTTTGAAGACAATATACATTAATTTAGCAATTATAAATATTGATTTATTGTTGCATAGATGTGGGTGTGGGTGGGATGATGTGGGTGTGGTAGCTCTCTTGAAGTTTAAAATCTCTCAAAATTTCATATTATTAAAATTACAGGACGCATCATATAGGCCTATAATGAATTCGGAGATTTCAGTAGTATGATAGATCCGGTTGAGCGATTTTGAAACTTCCTTTTGTATGTAAAAGTATAGCAAAGTCAGAACTTTAACGGACCGTAACTCCTCATGGAAGCACATTTTTCTATGTTGATATTTTATGTTTTCAAAGCATAGATTTTGTATGTTTGTGTATGGTTTTTATCATTGATTTTAACCATTTATTGTTTCTCTTGGTAAGTTTACTGTCCCTTTTGTTGTCAAATTTAACTCCTGTAATGGACTCCAAGTGGGTTCCGGTACAGTGTTAGGTTGCTCCGCTCGTTCGTTAAAAGTAATAATACTTATTGTTATTGTAGGCAGATTCATAAAAATTTCAAGTTATTTTGATCAAATAAAATTGTACATAATATGAAAGGGTATTCAAAATGCTGCAAAATGAGGGGTCAACTACCTTTGCAGGGTAAGCAGAACTGAAGTTATCATTGGCGTAGCCAGGGGGTGCGGAAAGGGCGCGCGCATCCCAGGGTCTACACAAAAAATTGAAAAAATAAACGTAAAAAAATAGGAAAACGATGAAAAAAGGATGCAGTAGTCCTAATTACTGCTAATAATACATTTGGCGACCCGTCCAATACAGGCAGGTACCCCTAGTGACCCCTGGATCCGTCTCCGTTTTGGACCAGGTTTTTTTGCGCACCCCGGGGAACGCAATCCTGGCTACGCATATGGTTATGATCAGATTTAGGTCCCACCCATAAGGTCGCTCTGCTCGCGCCGCATGCTGCGCTCTATACATACAAGTAGATTTTTTTTTTTCAGTCCTGCTGGCATCTCTGCATGAAGAAAATGTACCAAATGCACATTTTCTATACTACATGTAACACATCCCATATTCAGAGTTCTGATATTAATGGAATGGTTAGGTGCAATTTGTGATGTTTAATATTATGTGACAAAAACCTCACCTAATTTCTAGCTAAATAAAAAGAAAAGTATATGAATATATCATATATAAATGTATGCTGAAAATTTTAATTGATTCCGACCATTCATTTTATCAAGTTACAAGCTTTCCAGCATTTTAAAAATCTCCCTTGTCTATGTGTTGTAATAATTACTGTATTAAACACATTTTCTCATCTTTCTCAAAAATGCAAGCACGTAGCCTTTAGAAAATAATGGTTTGGGGATTGTAACATATACCAGTCAAGGATTCTTATTACTAGCTAAAAACTCGATTTTGATAGCTCTAGGTGACCATGGGTTTATGATCATATTATGTTGAGCATTGTATTGCTTTCTAGTTTTGTTCTGAATGCATCCCCTCCAAATATAATCTTGCCTTCAACAGTATGCGCTTTGTGACATGAATAAAAACCCTACTGTTATTGTGCTGGTTAATCACCAAGGCCTAAAAAAAGTTGTTTGATTGGAGTAACCAGACCGACCCTATTTTTACAGCCGACCCTAAATAGTTAAATTTTGTTGAGCATGGTAAAAAACCTCCAAATCCCAAATTTGATGGGAATCGATCTAAACCTGCAAGTGAGTCCCAGTTTTTTCGAGTCCCGTTTTTGTTTCGAGTCACGGGTCCCAAATTTGCGTACTCGAAACCCGAAAAAAAGTGATTTGACCTATTGGTATTTTTTAGAGAAGTCGCCAAATTATCATTACCAAAATATTCCAATAATCATTTCACTAGTGGCCATAAGTTGCTAAATATCCTTAAAAATTATCAAATATCAAAATCTACTTCCAAAAATAGTCGCAAACTTTATCAAACATGCGATGTCTCTTGCAGGAAGATCGCCGATTTCTCTATGTTTTGTTACAAACATCGCAATCTGTGTTAACTATTTGTTTGCATCTGTTGAATGTTCGTCAACAGACATGCGCAATCGTAATGTTCATCAACAGATGGTGATGTTGCAATTATATAACTGTGCTGTTATACTTGTCAGACATGCGCAATCGTAATGTTCATCAACAGATGGCGATGTTGCAATTATATAACGGTGCTATAGACATGCGCAATCGTTATTGTAGTAACCTGTCATTTCGTCAAAACATCAAAACGGCGACTCCATGAAGCAGCAACAATAATATTACCACATTAAACGTCAATTTATGTAAGTTCCCCGATTTAAGTCCCACCCGTTATTTGAATAAAATCTGAGGTAACAAAATGGTGGGACTATACAAGCATCAGTATGGTATTAAATCAGCCATTTTTAAGCCTGAAATATGCCCTACAGTATAGTGCAAAGACTCGAGTGTAACTTTTGGTACTTGTGCACTATTTTTGAATCTTAAAATACGATTCGAGTCCCGGGTACCCGTTCGAAAATAAAATACGAGTCCCGGGAGTGAAAAAACCCGAAATCTGCAGGCCTAGAATCGATTCATGGGGGCCCGAGATATGGCTTGCAGGACATTCAAAATGACAAATAAAAGATGTGTTACAGACAGAGTGAAGATGTTTTTGTATATGTGTCGTATATTTTGTGTTCTTGTATGTGAAACAAAGACTTAAAAATTAAAAGAAAAATATTTTTTTAAAAATCTGACCTACCTACCCTATTTTTTTTTCTATGTTACGCCAATCAAACAATTTTTTTAGGCCTAATACCTTTCATTACAACTGTACAAAAAATTCTATTGGAAGCAAGGCTCACTGTGCACAGCAGCTTTTGAAACTATAAAATTCTGAATTTGTTATTTTTATATTACAGTGGAACAGGCCTTATTTTTCCTAACTTACTGGTCAATGCTAAAATTTAAATTATTCGTTTATAATTCATTTAAATGCTTGTTCTTGTATAATATCGAACATCAAACTTAGAAGTTGCAAATTATGCTTCAAAAATAATTTTGAATATCATCATTTGCATACAATTTGCATATTTGTACCAAAAACCAGGAAAATCTTTAAATACCTATATTTTTGACAATCTTGA
>JXSR01S020501.1:11901-22258 GCA_000969725.1 Ophiothrix spiculata | reverse complement strand
GGGGCAAAGAAAAAGAAGGTTCCATTAACATCTGATGAACTCATTGGAGCGGTAAGCTCTTTTCTTTAAAATAATATTGCTTTGACTTACTTAATAATCTTACGTTAATTTGGTCTAGGCTCCACATGAAAAGGAAAGATGAAGTGTTTTTATTACAAAAATAGGTCGTTGTAATATAAATTTTATTTGAAATGAACTGGTTTGTCAGAATCAGATAAATGTACCAAAGCTAATTTGCTGTTACTCTATAAACTTTGAAGTATGCAGTAGGCAATCAGACTCTGTTGCAAGGTCGAAAGAATACCCCTTGTATTCTACAACATTGTGAACTGTTGTTTTTGTATTGTGTAAGAACCTAGCATTGATTGATTAAGACCAAATTAATGCATATTAATACATTTTGTACATACATGATTTTGGTATTTTTTGGTTAATTTTGTTGCTAACACATTTGAAGATAAGTTTGTTTAAATATTCAACATGATCGGGTACGTTGTTGTGATTTGAAAAGTACAGATTTATTTATTTCCGTGTATGCATTGGATGTGAGTAATTGGCGGCTTGTTGCATACTTCATGATTTGTATACGTGATGCCCTCTTCTTTCTCCTCCGAGTCAGTTCAAAGTAAACTCCATATAGATGAGTTGACACTTATGTCTATAAACATGGGTAAGGTGCATGAGGGAACAACAAATGATTGCTGCATATTTCAATAGCCCTACTTGATTTGTGTGAATTTTGAAAGCATGTGTCCTAAATAAAACCTTCTGCGCACGCATAGTGCCGGGCAAGGAACAATGGATATGACCATGCACACAGCCTGGCATGACGCCCTATGTCAACTCATCTATACCGTGTATGTTTATGTGCACCACTCTTCCCTCACAAGTGGTTTCCTTCCCTATACTATTAACATACCGTACCTGTACTCACTTAGGGGGCTGGCATTTTCTTAGGAAGGGGTTGGGTCCCAAATATACTAGGGGGTCATAGATTTTTTGACTTGAAAATGGGGGGGTCATAAAATTATTCCATTAAAAGTAGGGGGGTCACAAAATAATATATAAAAGTATGCTGGTTTGAAGAAAAAAATGTCAATATTTCATAGTTGAGTATTAGGCTGATTTTGAAGAAATTCTGATTTTTTATCGGGCTACCCTCTAATTTGGTGCATTATAGGTCAAAAATACCACATACAAAATTTTATCACTTTTTGTGAATATTTAGGGGGTGCTACCGACCTTTGAACTTTTGTGTGTAAAGTCTATAGGATTTCGAGGCATTTTTAAAAATGCTTTCAAAATTGTTCTTTTGCATAAGGTATCAAAACAAAATCAATATATGTTATGTATGAGGGTCTACTTAAAGCAATTAGCAAAGAAAATGTTAAATAAAGTCATCAAGATTTCATAAAAACACAATTTGTTGAAAATTGCATCATTTGGGTGGCAGCAAAAGATTCAACAGCCAAGGCCAGTTGAAAATAAAATCTGTTTACCATTGAATGTTATAGCATATTAATTATAACAAATCTTCTGTCTTTGTTGGTTAAGCTAATATCATTTTAGATGTCTTGAACATATTTTGCAACAAACTATGTCTTTTTGTTTTTGGCCCTGTGATGATAGGCATACCTTGATAAAAAATATCAACATTCCAACAGTTGTAAAATAGCTCCACAAACAGAACTGACTTTTAGAGAGGCCTATAAAATTCTCCAAGTAATTATTTTATTATTCAATATTTATTTTCAACATCATCATCTTGTTCAAAGTTCCTTTTCCTGTCATAACTTGTCAATTGAAAGCTGGTCCCTGGGGTTCATATCACAATACACAAGAATCAAGGGGATCATATGAGACAACATTGTATTGAAGCAGTGGGTCAAAACACTTGAAAATATTGATAACTATTCAATATCTGTTAAAGCTAGTTGATAGTACAAATCCTTTATTTGGTGTTCATCATCTGGGTCATTAATAAAATACAAAATGCATGTGGTTCAAGTTACATAACATTTATTGAATTGGTTGTAATACATGGGATTTAATGATATGATAATTTTTCATATTGATGTTTCAGAACAGTTAGACTTCTGCAATGACTTAATTTTCTATTACTCTTTTCAGCCAGCAATGTGAATTTGTGTGTTGTGTTAGAGTCTCATCTAGTTTATGTTAAAATCTAGCGGCTGTGCTGTGAATAGGGTGTACTCCCACATCAGAGTTTTTCGTTTTTTAAGTTTTGTGAATTACTTTGAACTTGAAATTGTAGAGTGTGTTTTATGAAAGATATACATTAAAACTAAAACATCAGGACATTATTTGGCAAATTTTTTACCCCACTCATGAGAAAAACATGAAGTTTTATAACAGTCCTAAAAGCCCATAGGCTTTACATACAAAAGTTCAAAGGTCGGTAGCACCCCCTAAATATTCACGAAAAGTGAAAAAAAATTACATGTAGTTTTTTTTACCCATTATGCACCAAATGAGAGGGTAGCCCGATAGAAAATCAAGAAGCTGAGGGGGCACATGTGCTCCCCCTGCAACAATTGTCAGAACAGGTTCAAAAGTCGCCTTCATTTTGATTCTCATTCAACGTGTGTTGCGGGGGGGGGGGTGTCGTCACAATATAATAGGTTGTGTTGGTAGGGGGGGTCATAAAATTTTCAGCTCTGGGATAGGCTGGGTCATGAAAGAAATTGCAGAGTCTCTGCTTTTTTGGGCCCACACCCTTCTGAGGAAAATGCTAGCCCCCTTATGTTACCTTGGTGGGAGAAACAATGTGGATAAGAAATCTTGCACATAGACTCAACACTGTGGTAGCTTGGCTGGGGCTTGAACCCACAACCTCCTGACTACAAATACAAATTTTATTATTGAAATAGTTGCTCATAATTTAACCATCACTTCTTAGAATGGAACCCCATTTGTTAGCAGGGAGTGAGAATGGAATTATATGCCTATTCACTTATAGTCAATGTTCCTAAGGTTTTTGAGCTTAGTGCTTGTGACAAAATCTCCAGCTGAGACTGAAAATTGGCTATATAAAGCAAGGAAAGGCATTTTTCTCACACATTTTAGAAACCTGTTGTGTTCATTATACAGAAACTCTGCTTATAGTCAGTTAATTATGATTTTGATCCAGCAATATGAAATGCACTCAATAATTTTATTGGCCTTATTTGTTTGAACCAAGTATACTTTAGGTCCCATCCAAAATTTTAAGGTAAGGGTGTAGAGTTAGGGTTAAGGAATTCTTAGGGTTATAGGATTGGGTCATGGTTTAGTGAGTTAGGGTCAGGCAATGGATAGGCTCAAGTTTTTGATGGGACCTATACTTTTTCCATTTGCTTTACAGCTGGTGCTATTCTTCTTCGCTGGATATGAGACTGTATCAACCACAATGTCCATGATGACATACGCCATTGTAAAGTATCCCGATATTCAGAAACGAGTCCAGGAGGAAATTGATGACATCAGCCCCGATGGCAAACCAGTCACGTATGATGCCGTATTTAAGATGGAATTCTTAGACAAAGTGTTTATGGAGTCTGCAAGATTGTGGCCTAGCACACCAGCGTAAGTATTTAGAACAGTGGACATAGCAGATATAGTGTAATTCCCATCATGCACTGCTTCCTTTGATGGATATACACCACCAATTACTTTTCCTATGTTTTTACATGTAAATTCCTTTGATTTGACCATGATTTTCACATATTTCCTTTGAGTACCATCTTCTGAAATGTCTTTTTTCTCAAAAGTCATGTCAAATACCACTAAAAAATGACCAAATTTACCTGGGGTGCTTCTTTTCTATTTTTCTGATAACACAGATATCTAAAAACACATTTAAAATAAAAAATGAGCAAGGAAATCACATTTTTTTATTTTTTACATTTTATTTATAGGAATTAGCTGGTAAAGACGGCTTCGATTTTGGAAATGAACACTGAATCTAGTCATGGGCGATATATAATTGGTGGCGTAAAACCTGATATATGCTCATAATGCATGATAATGACAATCAACTTTGATTTAGGGTCATTTCATCACTAACATGTCATCACATGAGTTCCTATGCAACGATCCCATAGGAAGCAATGCATGATGGGATACACACAATATCTTCTCGTATTAGTGGGTGATATTGACATCCCGGTGTTGTCACTCATATTGACCATCATGTCTTCATGATCGCGTTCCCTTTGCAAAAATTAGGTTTATGTTGATAACATGTTTGCAAATATAATGGATGGTATGGCAATCTATTGTTTGTGGATATAATTTGTGATCGCGTAAAGATAGTTTTTACGCATTTCATCTCTGTTGCCAGGGTAGATTTTCAAGGTTGGGCAGTGCACGTCTACGCTCATGTCTCTGAGTATGTGTTCACGAATTAAATCCACAATCTATAGTGGTATCAGTCATATTGACCATTGTGTATGCATGACCTATTTTGAAAGCATGTTTGCAAATAATGTTCTCAACATTTGTGAAAAAGATAACTTTTTGATGGGATAGCACTGGAAAAGACTGTCAATACTTATGTTGGCCTGATTCGTACGTGATATTCAGAGTTTTAGCATATAATTATTGCAGGGATTGTTTTCATTTGTTCTTCAACTTTTGTTCATCAGTCATACTGATTTTCCCAACTTGTTTACAGGCCTGTAAACATGTTGGTCCGTAAGTGAAATTGATTCCTTGAAAAATTATACTTTTGTTTCGGAATCAGTGATAATTTATGTCCTTGTTTACAAATCTATTTTGAATTTTCTATAATAAATAAGGCTAAACCATTTTTTGTGCTAAAAATAATTATAATTTTCTAAAACAGACAAATGAACTAAATAATAAAACTTTCACTTTAAACCTTGAAACAAGAACATACGTTATCGCTACATTTCTCTCAAAAACTAATTTTAGTCCTGTTTTGTGCATACAGACTTATTTTAGACATTTTTGTTTTCCTATATGCTTATATACCCGTCAATTTCTTTTGACCAGTGTGAACAGGATTTGCAACAAAGATTTTGAATACAACGGAGTGCAAGTGGCTGATGGGGAAACTGTGATGATTAACTCCTTTGATATCCAACATGATGAACAATACTGGAGTGATCCATGGACATTTAACACAGAGAAGTAAGTAATAAGATGTCGGATTGGTTGGATTCAGTCTAGCTAGGGTAGTCTATCCATACTCTATAAACCTAGTATATTCAACAAGCAATCAGACTCTGTTACGAGATCCGTACCATATCCCTTGTATTCTACAACATTTGAATTGGTGGTTTTGTATTGTGTATGATGAGACTAGTAATGATTGATTAGGATTGATTAAGGCCAAATCGCTGTGTATTAATATTTTTTGTATCTGAATCTTTCATGATTTTGGTATTATTTTTGCCTAATGTTGTTGCTACCATGTGGACAAACATTTAACATAACTTCATTTGAATATTCAGCATGATTGGGTACGTGGTTATAATTCGAAAAATACAGACTAATTTACTTCCATGGTCATATTGCTTTATGTGCGTTAATCGGCTGCTTGTTGCATACTTCAAGGTTTATGGAGTATAGATAGACCTTGCAAGCAAACACCTACGGTGCTCGTTTGTGAGGTCTATCTAGATCAGTTCTTCTCATTTGCGCACAAGCCAAATTTGGCACCTTGACAAATACTGATTGGCCCTTTGACTTGCTCAAATAACAACAAAATACATAGAAATACACTGAAAAATGGACGCATTCAGTACTTTACCTTACAATTTTCTCATTTTTGTGGCGCATTGTAAGAACTAGTTGAGAAGCCCTGATCTAGATGGACTAAGCTAGGGCTCTGCTTTTACTTCAGATTATTAGTATCAAGAAATTAAAAAAGAATTGGTCACTACTAATTTTGACTACCATAGATCTTCTCAAATCACTTCAAAATGGAAAAATCAATGTATCTTAGGATGTGGGGGTTACTCAACTTCTATTTTGGTGTTGTTGCCCAACAGCCTAAAAATAAGTTCTTCTGAAGATGTAGGCACCAAAACTAGGGGCCTAAAAATGATTAATTGGGATAAAAGAGGGCATAACGTTCTTTTTTAAAGAACACAACTTTTGCCAAATTTGAGGCTTTTGAATGGAAATGTAAAATTATGCACAGCTTCATGTGCCAGTACAGTTCATATTCCCTTTTTTATTCCCTTTGTTTGCATCATAATAGTACAAATATTAGAAGAAAATTGCAAGCTTAGGTTGAACCATCGATATTTTCTTAATTTAAGCAATACAGTCTATAGTTTCAGCAAGCCAAAGAACCGTCTTTCATGTATTTGAATAGTAGGCCCCAAGATTCTACGTCAGTATAGTTTTTTTAATCTATGCATTCCAGTTTCAGCAAAGAAGCCAAAGAGACTCGCCACCCATGTGCATGGATGCCATTCGGATCTGGACCAAGGAACTGTGTTGGGATGAGATTTGCTATCTTAGAGAGCAAGATTGCTATCGTTCGTATCTTGCAGAAGTACACCATGGAAATGGATGAAAAGACGCCGGTAAGTTTCAGAGAAGCTGCTTCACTTTGCTTGTACAACTGAATTTAACATGTATCTCACCGGAACTGTAGCTACACAGGGGCCCCTGAAATTAGCCTGGCCCAGGGCCTTAGCAAGAGCTATCTCTGGGATATGAAGAGAACAAGTGCATTTGAATCTGAATCTGCATCTGAGGTTTTGTAAAAAATTATATATCAGGAAGTTACACTCTGGAAGGACTGAACACACTTGGTCCCTTAGATTGAGATATATGGCAGTTGAACTTTCCAGGTCTTTCAACTCAATGCAAAGTATTGTTGCAACCAAAGTGAAATTATAATAATTTATCAGTGATGCCTTTTTTCTAAACATGACAAATCAAAGTTTTCTTAATACTTTAGCACCATTTTTGACATCATGGTTGCATTACAACAACCACTGACCCCTCGGAAATTGAAATGTACATCCGGGGTCCAAAAGTCAAAATTGAGTATTGGTGTAGGTAGACAGCTTGTTTATTTCTCTGTAATATGATACCAGATTTGTGTCAAATTGAGTTTTGGTTCAAAAGTGAATGCCCAAAACATAACGACAAAGATCCGGCTGTTTGTTTGTCCAGGTTGGATTGTACGGGACACGTGAGATCTCCAAGTCCATGCATAAAGTACAAGCCATGATAGTTCATAAAGGACTGTCTGGACCAAGTATACTTTAGGTCTCATCCAAAATTTTAAAGTTAGAGTTTAGGGTTAAGGAAGGGTTAATGTATTTTTCTAAGCCGGTTTAGGGTGGGGTCAAGGATAGTGAGTTGGGGTCGGGTCATGGTTTACTGAGTTAGGGTCAGGTCATAGTTAGGGTCAAGTTTTTGATGGGACCTAAAGTATACATTTTTGTAATAATTCAATTTGTAACCAAATGCTAGTGGTAGATTAAGAATGTTTACTATTCCTTGTGATATCTACTGTTTTAAGCAAGTCGACAAATGGAAATTTATTAATGTACTTTCATCTTTTATTAACAGGATTTATCTTTGCTGGAAAATCTTGGAAAAATGTCTATATATCCAGAGAAGGGCATCCACGTTCGCCTGGTACCAAGAAACTGACTGCAGTGACAACAGACCCTTGTGGCTGCAGCTTTCATCAAGATAGCAGGTTGCAGTCCTGGGGACTTCATAATGGTTGGTGTATGTATAGCCATAGAACTAAGCACATGGATTTCAATGTATAGCCCTATTCAGCCCTTCAAATTGGAAACAAAACATTTTCTTTTTTGCTTTGTTTTTTACGTCAGATGAAAAAGAATTTGGTCGAGAAGTTCTTTACTAAATTACAGTAAAGAATACAACTAGCTGATTTTTATCTTAATTGTGCCTTAAATTGTATATACTTCAAGAAGCTACTATAGCACATTGCAAGATATATTTGTTATCAACATTCATCAATACATCAACAGTATGAGGCTGGGGTGGAGGGCAAATCAGCACTGCATGAAATTATATAGTTGGACCAAATAGTAGAATAAGACCAAAATTTTGATGTGTGTGATTGTAGGTGCAACTCGTATGAATAATTGTAATCTCTGTATGATTAATTTGATTTCATTGTGTTACAGTAATTGTTTGTGCATTGTACCCTGGTCTTATATAAACCTTGCAATGCAGTGAGGTTTATGATTTCTTAGGGCGTCATATTGGGCTGAAATTCAAAGGAAGCCAAACAGAGACCGAATGACATCGGTCTAAGTTTGGAAGGTGTCCTGGCAGAGACCGGGTGGTGACTGTAAGCCGGAAAGGGACCACAAGCTTGCTGCAAGGATTTAACATGGAAGTTAAAACCTTGTAGCTGTTAATGATTTCTTAAGTTATAGTCACATACTAATCAACGACTGACTGATAACCAACAGGGTAGTGCAAGCAATTACCGATCTCATACCGATATATTGTGATGCAGTTTCCTTCATCGGTCAGGCACTGATTGTAATGTAAAGCATTAGTGGGATTTTTTTGCTTGTTAGTTTTGGGAACAATTTCTGATGTATCCTTATTTGCTCAACTTAAAAGGCACTAGCTTCACTCCTGCTCCGATTGTCACAAACATTCGCTACACCCCTGCCTTACAGTTACAGTGTGTCTTTATCAAGAGATTTGTTTTTCACTGACTGTTATGTATCATTATGTATCTGTAATTTTTTGTACTAATTATATTACATGAAGTAAAAGAAGTATGAAAATTGACAAATAGAAAATAAAGAAATTCATCTGATTTTGGTGATGAGTGCCTTGTGTAGACTGCAGCCAAACTATATACATTGTTTGGCATTGGCAAATACTTTTTTCAGTAAAATTATCCAAGTATTCATGGGTTATTTTCCCAGTCATCTTAACATTTCCATTGATCATTTAATTCACATTCAGTGACACACCAATGTGTACCAGCTAGTACAATCAAAATGACATTAATTTAATAATTTGTTTGAAATTCTATTTTCTTATATAAATGGGACTCATTTTGTAGTATGCACATCCTATAATTGACATACTTACGCCGTTGATGAGGTGAATCCACAGAATCGGTTTGGGGAATCGAAACTCAGTAGGAGACAAACTTGGGTCATATCATACTTGGCCTCGTTCTGAGTTCCAACTCTCTGTCCGATTTTGTAAATTTACCCCATTAACAGCGGGAGTATGTCAATTATAGGCAGGTTATAGGAATGATCTACTGTAAAAGTCTATATTTTTTCGAGAAGATATTTTTGCGATTTTGCCTCCAACAGATATTTCGCGAGTTTTTATTTTCGCGATTACCCAAATAGAGTTGAATTATATCAACGAGTAAGCTTACCAAGTCGCCATTAACAACATTCATCGCCAATTATCGACAGATTTTACAGTATGGAAAGTTATTGATTACAAAAGTGATTGATGTGTCTCAAGACCATTTCTTTCAACCTGAGACGAATATACCAAAGGGATAAGCAGTTACGCAGTCATCCAGGTCTGTTTCCCTTTTATGATGGTAGTTATCAAACCAGGCAGCGATACCACGGATCTGTGTGATAGACATGTGTGGCTGCACCGTGTGCCACATACGGCAGCTATCAATTAAAAGTTCTAATAGTTAACCCAAATTTGTGCTGTGTTGAGTGATTTTGTGCTTTAATTCATCATTAAACCACCACAACTCCATATTTGCAAGCTGTTCAGTTCAAAAATTCAAAATTTTACTAAGTCATGAATACATTAATTTTCGTAAGTTATTAGCCAATTTGTTAAAATTCTATCTCTTTTTACAGAAAGTTTACAGAAAATTATATCTTTGCCAAAAAATAGTCCTTATTGTATTTCAATTCATTTTAAATCAGTAAAAAGAGAATGTAAATTGCGATATTCAGTGCATGTTGTTCTTATTCAAGAATGCGCTGAGTACACTTTAATGTAAATCTTTCACACCACAAAGGTACAAATATGAGCACAAAAATGGGTTTGTATACAGGCATTCTTTGATTCATAAATGACTATGATCTATGGTACTGAACTCTGTTCAGAGATCTTTTGAAGATTCACATGCACATGTTATCGCCAACAATTTGACAAAGCGCGTCTCACTTAGACCTCAAGGTTGATAACAAACTGAGATTGAATATTGATTAATTCTTGTTGACTAGACAGGGGAAATACCTAATTAGCATCATAATGCCGAGGAGGACATGGCTCGCCGTGGATGACTGCGTAACAAAACATTGATGTGTTGCTGCTTATCTCTTTGGTATATTCGTCTCAGTTTCAACTAAACGGCCAAATATATCAACTTTTT